>SCHK01174008.1:0-13633 GCA_004124795.1 Poropuntius huangchuchieni | reverse complement strand
TTCATAAAAGTAATTTGTTCATGAATCAAACTACACTGGTCCAGCTGTATGTTTTTGATTCACTAAAAAGAACCAGTTCATAAGAGTAATTTGTTCATGAATCGAAATACACTCGTCACGCTGTATGTTTTTGATTTTCTAAATGAACTGCATTGGCATTATTACGCTGTACACATGTTTTTCATCACATCACGTTCAATTCAGATTACAAAACTGGGTAAATTACTTGTTTTGCTGTGGGGCTTTATATTCAGTGCACTGCTGATGAAAAGCAGTTCAGGATAGACTGGCACCACAGAGTAAACAAAACAGTCTTGGGGTTTTAGGAAATGATAACAAGATTGTTCAAATAGTGATCACATTTAACTGGAAAATCAGTGTTTTTGGGACCAGAAACTCACTGATGGCTGGAGCGATTCCTCCAACGCTGCCAGGCCCCGGGATGTTCCCAGCCACTGCTGCAGCCTGTGCAGCCGCAGCTGCCTGCGCAGTCGCCGCTTGCTGCTGCATCTGCCTGTGACACTGACGAAGATCAAACACCTGGAGGAACAAACTGCTCTTAGATCGCAAACACTTACTCATACAGATATTTCAGTCCTTGTCTACAACTTAATGCTTAACTTTACTGATTATGCTTGCTTTCTGAAACCATTTTAAAAAGAGAGCCCAGAGTTGTTCCCTTGGTTCTGATGTCTGATTTAATTGCAAAGAAGAAAGCAGTGCTAAAGAGTGATGTCATTAAAGATGTACCTTAATGAGGGCTCCTGGGTAGATCTTGTGAACGGCATCCCCTGGCGCTCTCCCTGCCTCTCTGTCCAGGTAGTAACTTTGCACGAATACAGCATGGTCACTAAGGCAACGCATCCACACGTCCCCCTCCCCACGGCACTCCAGCTGAACACCTTTACCAATGTGAAGCCTATTGGGCAGATGTCAGGTGTTCAAAAGCTTGAATCTCCAGCGATGAATGAATGTGTATAAGTATTATGTTAAATGCACACTGACCGTGCCCTCTCGCTGGCATCGGTTCGATGAACATTGCTAAGCTGACCCAAACAAAAGCGGTCCCCGCCTGAAGGGTCCACATATCCATCCACCGTCACCACAGGACAATTGGCTAGAACTTTAAACATCTCCCCGACTTGCACATCCATCTCGAAGTAAGAGATTGAGCACCAGAACTCGGGGCCTGCAGAGCACAAACAAATGACACACTAATATAATACAGAGTGTGGTTTATGTAAATGTGTGTGTGTGTGTGTGTGTGTGTGTGTTGTACCTGGATGGTTAGAAACTGGTTGTGGGTATGAGGCTGGTGTGTGATGCTGAGACCCTGATAACAGAATAAAAATAACATTAACACAATTAAAAACACAATGATACAATGATGATAAAGATAATAGTGAGATGTATACATTTATTTCTATCATATAATTATATTTATATAATTACATTGAGAGCCATCATTGTATACAGTATAATCATTATGATGACAAAAAACTATGTAACAATTACATTCATTTTTGATACACATGTATTTATATATTATTTATATACACTACTGTTCCAACATTTGGTGTCATAAAGCCATCACATGAATAAGTTACATTTTAAAATAGACTATTTAAATAGAAAGGTTACTATACTATACTTCAGTTACTATAAATTGTACATATTTCACTATATTACTGTTTTACTGTATTTTTTTATAAATCAAATGCAGTCTTTGTGAAAATGTTTTTTCTTTCAAAAAATATTTTTAAATCATAATGACCCAAAACTTTTGGACAATATATATATATATATATATATATATATATATATAATTTATTACATGAAATTATAAAATTATTTAACAGTTATCATTATCTACATTTTACAAAAAACGTGTTGCCGTGACATGTAAATGTACATACAGAAGTGGCTGGTGTGAGGGGGAGGGGCTTGCTGATGACTCCGCCCATTCTGCTGTGGTCCAGCAGGAGTATAGGAAGCTGTGCTGGTCCCGGTCCAGGTTGTGGCTGAGATGTTTAAAAATAAACACATTTAATATGACTTTATACTGATTTCATAGATCAGTCTTTCACTGATAATGTCATACAGATGAACTACCTATATATATATATATATATATATATATATACAACTTGTAAAGTCTTAATGACAAAATTCAACAAGGCCAATAGTGAATACATGACCCTATGTGATTTATAAAAAGAACTCACTGTGGTAAGACCCCTGTGTCTGTGTGTGCTTTGAGGTGCTGTATTCACTCTGGCTGACGGAGGGCTGCTGGGACGAAGGCTGGCTGTGTGTGGGTGCGTGACTGTGTGTTGGGGTGGAAGGTGGAGAGCTGGAGGTCAAGGCCCGTCCTGCTGGTGATGCGATCTGCAATAGTCCCTCAGGGCGTTCTGCTTGCATCGGCAACCTGGATGCACTTGCTTTAGAGAGGGTTAGACAGAGAGAGAATAAAAATCAATGATGTGTCAGTGTCTCATTATTATAATAGCATTATTATTTTTGTCAAGTTAAAGTTTGTTTTTCTATTGCTAATAACACAAGGCTAAGGTTAAACACCAACTAGTAGATTTTGAAAAATGTTATGCACACCCCAATTATGATCAGTCAGTCAATCAATCAATATAATAAATAAAATAAATGTAATTAAATTAAATAATGTAATAAAAAAATAATAAATAAAGAAAAACGTATTAAATATACCCCATAATTCATTCAGATGGTTTTTAGCTTGAATCATTCAACTGCATTGAGACATACAGTATGTAATAAATTTACTACATTCTTTTATATAATTATACTGCCAGCACAAAACCAGTCCATGCTTTGCTGTACTTACAGGGAGGAGAGAGGGGCAGGCTGGGGTAGAGAGTGACCGAGGAAGTGGTCCGCTGGGGTGGCTCTGGGGACATCAGTCTCAGCGGCTGTGGGCTGTAGTGATCTGGAGGATGATGGTCTTGCTGTAAAGTCATACTTGACGGACCCTCCATCTGGATGCAGTCATGTATGTGCTCTTCTTTTATCAGCCTGCCTGAGGGATGAGAACGAGTGTCAAAACATCTTTGAGCTCCTCTCCAAACTCCTGTCCCTGTTTGTCTCCTTCACTGCAAGGCAAGTCCTTGCATGTCTTGATCTGACACATTTTATGGCAGACTCTGTCTGATTAAAGGCTGGCTGCCAGCAGCATAGCGATCAGGGCCATCAGCGATTATCCCAGACGAATGTTTGAGACATTCTTTCACAAGTGGAGAAGAAATACAAGTGCTAATGTCCTCCACTATTTACTCAGAGCTCCACTCACCTGTGTTTGGCAAACTGAATCCAACTGAGAAGAAAGAAAAAATATAGAGTCAAATATTCATTGCCTGTTCTTTATCAAAATATTTCCTTGTAAAATTATAAAAGTGATGAAAAATGTTAAGTTAGTTTTATATATCGTGTATTTAGTAACATACGCACCAATCCCAGGGGACACCACACGCTCATAGTGGTAGGGGTTCACACACACGTTATCGTACTTCAGATCGAATGCATACTGACAGAACTTGACATGCTTGAGTTCATTCTTGTGAAGGTCCGGCCATCGCCACAGACGAGCGTAAATGACATGAGGGAAACCCTTCCGCCCAGCCACCTGAAGAGTAATCGCAACACTTGTATGTCAACATACAAAAATCCTCACAATACAGAGATGGATTCACACAGTCATATAAAGTGAGACATTATTATTTATTCTTAACCCTAACCCTAACCCTAACCCTAACCCTAACCAAAAAAAAATTTGCACAGCTTTATGGGGTTGGCAACTGTATCTGAGGCTTGCATTTGTTGTATTTCGTTGAAGATACATGCGATTGAGTGATGAACACTCAGCAAAGAAAATACCTACTGATTTTCTACCTACTGACTTCTCTATATCCTGTTGAAATTTTTGTTCATCATTTTAATCTCCTTATATCTATTAAGTGTTATTATTACTGCACTGACCGGAACATTTTCTGGAGTGCATGCAGTGATAATCACTTATCCTCAGTATCATATTCATTCTCCACCCTGTCCCGAGTCCTAACACTGTTCCAAAGAACTATTCTCTGAGAGAAAAATAAATTTGATGACTTTGGCTCACGAGAAAGACATAACTAATGGCTTAGAAATAGATGAGCTTGTTACACTTTTTGCCAAACGAAATAGTAGACTGATGCTGTAATGTGAAGTAAAACACAACTGGAAAATGTGACAATCATGGTCTCTCATCTCTGTTCAATAGACCTTAAGTATAAAACCAATGTGAAAAATAGGGCTCAAAATAATAATTACTATTAATGTCGTGATTTATTCGGAGAATGTTGAGTGAATTAGCTAAAATGTTCTTTATGCCTCTACCATTCAAAAGTTTGGGTTGAGTCTCTTAAACTCATTTAAATTACAATTTAAAATAACTGTTTTCTACTTTAATAATTTTATTGTAATTTATTCCTGTAATGGAAAAGCTGAATTGTCAACAGCCATTACTCCAGTCTTTCATCAGAAATCAGTCTAATATGCTGATTTGGTGCTCAAGAAACATTTATTATTATCATCAACATAGTCAATTTAATTCATACTTCTAAATGTATTAAAATCTTACAGCCCCCAAACTTCTGCATGGTGGTCTATATTTCAATACATTTTGTATACACTTCCCCGTTATATTTAGTTTTAAAGAAAATATGTTATTGGAGGTAAGTTTACATCATAATTATATTGTATTATATATTTAAATAACATCAGATAATTGTTTGATTTTTTGTCATATCTAAACAAGGCAAGCTATAGATCTAAATTTTGATTCTAAGGATTAAAGGATTAAATGAGCTTTTGTTACTAATTCACAATGCATCCATATTAAATATTAACTAGACAACCGTTACGAATGGTCAAACTTTTGGATGAATGGACAGGTCTGAAGTCAGGGATGCTCTATCAGAAAGGAGAAGAGGGAACAAAGAAGATAAAAAGTACAGAGAAACATTTGACTTTGGTGTCAGACCATCTTCTCTAAATCAAGTGTGAGTGGCAACACACTGTGACCTCATTTGCTATTGGAATGACTTACAATTCTCCACCCAGGAGACTGACCTTCCTGAACGAGTCAAAGTGGAGACAGTCAGCGCACAGACAGAGACAGAGCTGGTTCACTGCCAAACCCATTACGTTTTACAAACTCACACACAGACGGAGCACCATATTAAACTCTCAGAACTCTCTCATTTTCATAAACATCGCATTTCTCCACTAACAAACCCTAATAGCTGTGCTTGACATGAAACAGAGCTCAAATCCATACTGATGCACATACACGTTTACAACTTGTTGCATAAATGTCCTACTTGAACACATTGCACTCATGCTTCAAATACTGACACAGTCGTCTCTCTCCCACATACACAGACTGCGAGACAGACAGGCTTAAGCTTGGCCCCGCCCCTTTCCTGTGTTTCAGACAAAACAACCCTTCCTCGCCCTCCACCCGCCTCTCTCCCCGTCTACAGCTGGGGGAAGGGAAAACTCTCTGTCTCGCTCTCCACGGGCCTCTCTTCTCTCTCAAATCATGAAATGACTATTTTGGGAGAAAAGGTTCCATGTTAACATCACTCATACCTCCATTCTCCTCCTCTGATGGTTATAAATGCCGCAGAGGTGAAAGTCTGCCAGACTTTTGGTCTTAAATGTGAAAACTGATCACATAACAAGATGTCACGCTGTATTAGAAAACATTACGATATGATGTGACTGTTTATTTGTCTGTAAAAGTGTTTATGTATGCTTTTTGGGTTAACTGGCTATTTCAGTTAATCGTGTTCTTGAAAATTCACTATAATGAGGATGACACAAGCGAAGTCACGTCTGTCATGGAAGCGGCATGAAACCTCTAGGAAAAATTTGCTGTCTTTTTCTGTATTTTGACATGTAATTAACGCTGACATGCGGGAGCTTTATTTGATATTGTTTATGTTCGGATTTCATTTGAAGTGGAGAACTGGCCACGTACCCTGTTTACACAATGTCAGTCACATTCAGAGAAATAATTAACACTGAAAAACGATTGCTTTTTTCCACAATAACAGCCTATTTATGTGTAAGATGATACCTACAGCCTGCTATACAATATATTACCCTGCTGAAAAAAACAGCATTTCTTAGCATGCAAGTTTCAGTGTTCATTTTTATTTCTATATACTATTATAGTATTCATATTTTTATATTAAATTGGCTTTTATTTTTTAAGTTTTCATTTTAATTTTAATTTCAGTTTTAGTAATTTTGTTACATGCTTTTGTCATTTTTTTAAAATTAGATTTTCATTTTATATCTATATAGCTTTAATTCATTTTATTTCAGTTTTAGTTTTAATAATTGTGGTACTTCAACCTACTACTCCAGCTTCACACTGTTACTCTAACTTATTTTTTCAGTTAATTGTCAAGGCAACATTTAATCGTTTTAGTTTTAGCTAAAAATAACAACACTGGCTCGTATATGACTTGTTTTTAATGTTGGTACCCAGCCTGGGGTCTTTGTCTCCCCATCAGACTTCTTAACTAGATTAACTTGCTTCCTTGGTCAACCAGCTTCATCAAAAGTCACTGACCATTTGTGGTTGAATCCTGTTAGCAGTTAAGTTTCACATGGACATTTTGGTTGACCAACCAGACCAGCACTATACCAGCTGAATCAACATAGCTAACTAGATTTCAACAGGGTAGACACTTGTTTAGCACGGTCTTACATACTGTGAACCGTTACTCCACATT
The DNA here is from genome assembly GCA_004124795.1 of Poropuntius huangchuchieni. Lineage (NCBI taxonomy): Eukaryota > Metazoa > Chordata > Actinopteri > Cypriniformes > Cyprinidae > Poropuntius > Poropuntius huangchuchieni. The sequence continues at coordinate 6,821 of SCHK01174008.1, read as the reverse complement.
GTCTGATTTCCATTAAGTATTATTAATATGTCTCAAAAACAGATGATCTGGGCTGGTAGTGCTCTGACCTGCAAACGTCCGTCCAGTGTTCTTTGTATGGTGACACATTTGCTTGGATGGACTCCATTTGTGGTGATAGCAGTGATGAGGGAGTCGAGCTCGTCTCTTTTCTCTTTGAGTTTCTTTACCAGGCTTTCGATGGCACGTTTGGCGAAGCTCTCATTCTCTCCTCCCTGGCGATGGCACATCAGGCTGTGAACGATGCTTAAACATGCATCACTGCTGCTGGGCGCATTCACAGACATTCTGCTACCACTATTTTAGAAGAGAAGGAGAGACAAAATGGTATATGAATGTGGCCTGGACACTTCAGCAACACTTAAAAATGTATGAATGTCATGGCACTGGGTATAAACACATAAAAATCATGTGGTAATTATTTTAAAGAAAGAACGAAAGAACAAGCACAGTTTTTACTCAAAACTTTTCACAAAAATTTGATTGTCAAACTTTTTAAGTGTGGTAAAAATGTCCAAAACTTTTGGGGGCATTGTATAGTCTTCATAGCAATACAAAAAATTGTTCTGAATACAAGAATGCAACCACGGGTCTCAGAACTGGGCATTCAGACTGGCTTTGCTGCACAGGTGATGTGGAGAACAGGATTTGATTTCAAGTAACTTAATAGGCAGATAAACAAAAACAGACCAACGTTTTAGTATGAAATGACAGAATTCAGTTCAGTGTAACTATACTTATTACTAAACAAATGAACTTATTTGATATTTCATAATATTTCATCACTCTTAACTTAAATGGGAAACGCCGAACAGTTACTTCCTGACTCAGACACGTATTTATTCGGTTTCACTCTTTCTGAGAGCGTATATAGTTACTGACACAACTATTAATTACTAAATACATAAAACACAAACAACAAATTCATGTAAGTTAATATAAAAAGGACTACTTACAATGTAGTTAGGTGTCACATGTGCGTACTCTTCTGTGTATGTCTGCGCACGTCTGACTCGCTCGCCTACTTGCTCGTTATGCAGAGAGAGAGAGAGAGAGAGAGAGAGAGAGAGACTCTAAAACTGAGAGGTAACTCCCCTGGCGACACAAATGTAGAGTTATTTGTCATACAAATAAAGCGCAGTAAAAATGAAATACGAAACGGAGAAAAAGTTCAACGGCCACAATAATGTAACGTTTTGTAATGCAACGTAAAGAAAAAAAAAACAATCAAATAAAAAATAAATAGATAAATAAATAAATGGTGCGCAAAAAAATAAAATAAAAAACTGTAAAACTTTGTGAAAAGAATATCGTGCGATGGTGATGGTCGCTAATCGAAATCATTTTAAAGTTCTGTAGAACTAAAGTAAAAGTGATGTAAGTAACAAGAACTAACTTGATCTGCTCAAAAACCAGGCTGGTTTATCGGTCTGCTGACTTGTACAGTAAAACATTTTAGATTTAATTTAGGATTATTCAAATCCATTTAGATCTTATCTTATGTTTGATTATTAATACTACGGATCAATAAGAACCCCTTCACTAGGGGGTTAACTGGGTCTTTCTGGTTTTGATTGATGAAAAATTGATGATCTTTTTTTTGTACAATACAAATGTGAATTAAATATGATACACAATAGATAATGTTTCTCGTAAGGCTTAAACATCTAACATCACTCTAATAGTGAAAAAAAAATAAAAATAAAAACGTTATACAAACATATTATCCAGATCATATTTTAATAATTAATTTGGTGAACTAAAAAAACAAAAACGTTATACAAAAATATTATCCAGATCATATTTTAATAATTAATTTTAAAATAAGTGTTATTCTTTGACGCAGACTGTATATGTCCGGTAGAGGGCGGTAAACATTCAGCCGAAGCACGGCAGCGAGGGTGAATCACTGTCCCAAACTCCGCACACCTGGCACAAAACATCCGACTGAAAAGTAACGTTGTGCTGTGCGCCTGAAGCTAACTTGAATGGTGGTAAATCAGTAAACACGATATTATACGTTATATTTATAGCCTAAATAAATATTAAAATATGCGGCTTTTTGTTAGATTTTGCACGTTCAAGTGTTTGCTAAGTTTTGTTCCGTGCAAGTCGGTTGATTGCTGAACTAGCCCAGACGTACACTTAGAATTAGGACTGTAGGGTAAAGTTAGATGTCAACACTAATTTCACTTCTCATTCTGCCTTTTTAGCATATGTATGTCTGAAAGTCTGACTTTTACACCTCAAGCTGGATGTGAAAATGAATCCTCAGGATCCCCAAAAGATCATCCTGAACAGCACATGCACCGTCTCTCTGCACGACCGGTGAGAATTAGTCTTGCAGTCCTGCTATTATCGAAATGTAGTCCAGAGATACATTTGTTTACAGTGTAATACTGTGGCGTGATTCTCTGTCGTCTTGTTCTCCTCCTCCCTGAAGCTTCACCAGTTTGCTGAAGCATCAGCCGGCAGATGTGGTGGACATCACAGCCGCAGTGAACCAGCAGACTGCAGCCTCGCTGAAGAACCAGCGCCTGGCTCTGGAGATGGCCAACAGACCTTCTGTGCTGGCTGCCCTTCATAACACATCTGTCAGGCACATTCTGTTTGACAAAATACAGAACTCTCTGAGCCGATGTTCTCTGATAGTAGACTAAATAGTTTCTGTGACTCTTCCTCTCTGCAGAATATAAATAATCAACTGTGCAAAGTGAGCGTGAAGGCGAGACTCGGTTGTCCCGTGGGGAGAGGGGGCATGATGGGATTGCGGGGGCAAATGAGAGGAGGTGGTGGAAGAGGACTGGTCAAAGGATTTTACACAAGGAGAGGTGAGTGAGAGAGTAGATGAGATAAACATCAGCATTACATTGAATATATATTAACACGCATGTGTATGTGTTTTTGGGGTGCAGACATAAGATGTCTGAGAGGGGTAGTCTCCTCTCTAGGTGTTCAGAAGGGGTCGAGCCAGCAACAGCATGGAGGAAATGTAAATTGGACTGGACCCGTGGGAAACAGAGGTGGAGGAGCCATTAGAAAGACAGGTGAGACCATGGAGGTCTATAATAACTTTCCCAATAACCACACTTAACAGTACTCGCACTTGAGCACTTGTTTACTTACATGGCATATTTCCTGTATTTGGCCTAAGTGTTCAAGTGGCCATGAAGAGTGAATACCACAAGTGTGCGAAGAACATACACTTTTATTTACAATACTTTTAAAATATTCTTCTGTTTATTAGTCACTATGTAACAGATGACAATTTAATTGTGGTGCTTCTAAATAAGAGATAAAAGCAGTTAAAGACATTTTACAAAATACGCCTACTCATTTCTGTATCAATAAACACTTTACTTATTAATCCTAAATCTGGTGAAAATGTAATTAATTTAGATAAATTAAGTTTTTCTTGATATCGCACAATTGTGGGGTATGTGAGTTCAATGCTTGGCCCCAGACATATGCAACTTGCATTCTGCCATCTTTAATAATTAAAATAATTACTTTCATGCTGCACAAAAATAACACCCTGCTCCATTTTGCACTGAAACTTTCCTAATGTTTGGATTCTTCAGAAGGAAATGCAGAGCGGCAAGTGCCACGTCCAGGAACAGCACAAGGTTTGGCAAACTTTACCATTGTCACTATTACTTAATCCTTTGTTGATTAGATAATAGTAATTATTATCCAGCATATTTAACTGTTTTGTAACTGGGAAGTTTCTGGTCAGCTGATTAAGTGTTGTTGATGAGTAAATCTGGGTGGTCAATGTTAATATTTTGGTTAGATTTTTGTGGCTTTATGTACAAAAAATAAAAGTTTTAAAAGTTACCTTGTGCTTTAGTAGTGATTTAGTAATAATTAAAAAAAAAAAATCTCAAAAGGTTAAGGACAATTTGATTCCTTATGATCTAACCCCTTTCAATTGTATTTATTTTTTTTTATCTTTTATGCACTAATACACTGATTTATTCAGCAAATTACTTTGATGTTGTCAGATGATATATCCTGCAATCACTGAACTATATGCCAAATAGCATTCGAATTGCCTGCAAATGTTGTTGCATTTGCTTTTTGGCTGTTGACATGTTCAACGCATTCAGTGAGCATCAGAAAAGATTGCAGTAATTTACCTGATTATGGAAACACAAATAGGCTCTGTTCAATTTCTTTTCAAATGGTACAGATAAATTGATTTGTACTTGAATAATTATTTTTGCTCTGCTCAACAGCTCTGAGCACTGGAAAGCTGCCAGATGGCAGATGTTTCTCTCAAAAATACATTTTTTTTCATATTGTGGGAATATCATGGATATTTGTTGCCTCACTGCAGTGATATGATTACATCCAGTACATGCAAATATGTGCATTCATAACCTTAATCCTGTTTTATCTATAAAATATCTCTTGTTTTGTCTGTACAGGTGGTGGTCGTTTTACCTCTGTCAGTAGGGTGTGCAGCCAGGCCAAATTCGACAGCCATCAGATTCCTTCTCGGGAGCAGTTAGATGAGCAACTGGATGAGTACATGTCCATGACCAAGAGCCATCTGGATGCAGAGCTGGATGCATATATGGCTGAGGTGGATTTGGATAACAGCGTGTGATGAGACCAAAGTTGAGCTCCACTGCATATTCCTTAGTTCAGCCCTAAATAATGGAGCATGTAGTCTGACTTGCAGATAGACTGCTCTCTTACAGGGCTATTTGTCCTTATTGATCAACTCCAGCAGACTTGAACTAATTGTATATAGTTGCTGCATCCCTCAGAGCTCTGCTGCTTAGGAACCTTTGACTTCCAGTTTGTTACTCTAATTAAACAATAATTATTTTTCCTGCAGTCTTACTGAACAAGAAAGTATTGAAAGCTTTCCAAAGGCTTGTGCTGCTTTCTAGGAAAATTCTTTTTAGTAGTCCAGCATGATGTTGTTTCTGAGAAAACCGTTTCACTTTATTTGATAAGCAGTTCCATTGAATACTCTCATTGAATGGACATGAATCACCCCTCAGTTAAAAGTTTACTAGTTAATATTTTTATAAGCTGTTTGTATTTAGAAACAAATGCGTTTAATAGCCAACGTGACATCCTGTTCCTCGTGTTTTGGTTGTGAATTGTATCAAGAATCATTTGAGACCAATAATAAGATTTCTGACTTTATTGGGTTATAACTGCTCTGTAGGAGCTACTTCATGTGTCAGCCAGCTTTTCTGTCTCAGAACAGGGTTTTGTATCATTCCGATTTCATTAGAGTATGCAAGATTGTCTGTACTCATTCATATTGTTGGATTATGTGCTACAGTTGGTGATTAAAAAAAGAAAAAGAAAAGTTCACGTGGAACTCTTTAAACACCCTGTGGTGATGGTTGGTTTTCCTATTCGTTAATAAAAGATGTTTGTGAATTGCTATCTTTGTCTTCATTTTTTTTTTATTTTTTATTTTTTACAGGCACTGGTAAAAAAAATTCTCTAAAAAGGAAAACATTAACCCTTCACTTGCGTGTCTGTTTTTATAACACAATTGGCTTCGTCATTTTTCTCTGTTCTCTCAGAGTCAAATACAAGCCAAAGGTGATTATTTTGAAAATCCCAGACCAAAGGTGAGTCAAATCAAAACACATCTACTAGTACTACTAATACAAAACGGTTTCCTTTTTGCATTCTCTCTTATCTTCTGTAGTATTTTCTTGCCATGCAGCTGAGTAATGATGGACCAATGGAGGACCGCAGAATTGTTTGTGCAGTCTCCTGTTGCTGTGGAAACAACTGAGTTGGCCTCTCTTTAGAAATCCATTTTCATCTAACTGTGTCCTTTCATGCTGTCTGTATGTGGATCAGTGCTTTTATAAAAGAGAACCCAGGGAAAGATGTATTTGAGCGTGCTTCAGCTGGATCATGTTTATCCTTTTCCTCATAGTGTGCGGTACCCTGGATTATAGAAGCATCAGATGACTCAACCACTGAAGCCCTCTGCACTCCAACCAGGATCTAGAGCTTCTACCTTCACAGGAGGATGAGGGTGTCCTTTAGCACTCCAACAACTTCACACAGGTCCAGCTAAATGGCAGCCTATTTATGTACTTTAATAGAAATATTCTAGTGGGAAAGAAACCAGTTTTATTATTGCCAGAAAATAGGAAATGTCTCCATACACATCATTTTTATTACATTAAGAATGATCAATTCTGATTCACATTCTCAAATGTATTTTGGGGGTCAAATGTTTTGGAAGTCTCTTCTGGTCATGTAGGCTGCGTTTTTTTTTTTTGTTTTTTTTAAATCAAAAACAGTATAACAGTTATATTTTGAAATATCCTTACAATTTATAAAAAAAGTTTCCATTTTATTATATTTTAAAATCTCTTTATTCCTATGATGACAAAGCAAATTTTCAGCAGATATTATTACTGCAGTCTTCAGTGTCACATGATCCTTCAGAAATAATTCTAATATGCTGATTTCCTACTTGAGAAACATTTATCAATATTGAAAACAGTTGAAGCATTGTTCATTCACTTAATATTTTTGTGGAAACCACGATACATTTTTTCATTCTTTGATGAATAAAAAGTTTTGAAAATAATTGAATTAGAAATCTTTTGTAACATAAATGCATTTATTGTCACTTTAGGTCAGTTTAATAAGTCCTTGCTCATTAAATTCAGTCATTTAGTCATTAAATCTTGCTTAATTCAAACTTTGGAATAGTAGTGCATCATGGTTTACACACACACACACACACAAAAATTAAAACGGTTGTTTTTAGCAAACTTTTTTTTTTTTTTTTTTTTTTTTTTTTT
>SCHK01173822.1:197-13759 GCA_004124795.1 Poropuntius huangchuchieni | reverse complement strand
AATAATAGGCTAGTAGAGAATATTTCATATACTGTAGGAAAAAAATTATTCCCGTATTTAATTGTAAGATTGCGATTCCGATACGGGTGTTCAGGGTTTTTGTTGTTGTTGATGTTATTGTTGTTTTTTTACCTGTTTATTTTAATTGACGGTAATGTAAATTTGCTTTCCTTATTTCAGTGAACAGCAGTGATAACTAATATTATCACTGTGTGTGACAACTGCTCACAACTCTGAAATACATTTCACTCATGCTCGCAATATTTCATATGATCAAAGAGAGGCCTTTATGTTCTTATGCTTCTGTAAGGTAAATAGGCCTTATTTAATATGTGATTTTGCGTCTTTCTAAAAATAAATAAATAAATAAATAAAAAACAATTATTATTTTTATTGTTGATGACGATGATAATGATGTGCAGACCTATTAATTTGTTAACAACAATGCGATTTGTTTATTGTATTTGTTTTAACAGTTTTAATTATTGGAATTAGTGCGATTAGTGCTTAATTATGACTGAAGGATATTTACTTAACATTTCTTTAATTCTAAACCAGAAGTTCCGTTTTCGTCCTAAAAATAAATTGTTGTTTGGTTTCTCTAAATGAAAGAAAGCAGAAGATTTTTTTTTTACTGATACATTGATTATGAGACAGACACATCATGGCAGAGCCGCTCAGATCTGTCAGATAGCTGCAGGACAAACAGCAGTCTGACGCTCCTAAACTGTCTCATAGCGACTGTAGGCTACTAAACTATTGACAAATACTCCAGCTGCAATGACTATGAAATAAAAAGTTTTTATTATCATTTTACATTACACAGTCATTTTTTCTCATATAGTGACGAGCGATAGTTATTTAAATAACAATCCCTATGCATAATAATAAATAGCTACACTGTCTTAAATAGGCTAGGCTACATCATATGAAACAACAACGGAACTTTTTTTTAAAAAACATTTTTCAATGGCTTCAGATACCTGTTTTTGACACACACTGTTCTGAAATTATTTATAAATGTATTACTATCGTTAGTAATATAACATAGGCTAAATATTATTTTTTATGACATGCATGAGTGTTTAAGTCAACTGTGTAATAACAACAAATCTTAACTGAAATAATAGGCTACAGTATTTCAGTGCTATCGAATAAACTGAACAACAAAAGAGTCACAGACCCTCACTGCTTTAAAATGATTAATCTAATTGGCAACCTCCAATAGCTACTTGATCAGGTCACAATACAATGTATATTCTGCTTGAATGAATTATGTGCTGTTCAAAGTGAATGCCCGCTGGGTGTTTGTGTAGGATCTCTTGCAATCCTAAACGATGCCCCATCGTCTTAGATGAACTAATTAACAACGACCCTAATTTGCATAGCACAGACAATGTTCAACATCAAAACAAATAGAAGAGTGAGTGATTTCATCATTCTGTTTTCACAATAAACAATTTTACACAATTAAATACACAATTATAAAATTTTATTCCTAAGAGCTTGATATCATTCAGATTTGGATACGGATTTTAGTAATCGAAAAGGCATTTTTCTCGCTTGCATTTTCAAACTGTTACATATGTACCTATATTTGCCAGTAGCCTGTGTGTGTTTTTTTTAAGAACTGCTATAAATTAAACCGACATTTTATGCCGGAAAATTAGGCTGGCACCACTTATGAACTGCTTAGAAATTATTGCTTTAAATTACAGTTTCAACCAACTGCACTTGTTCTTCAAAGAAAAAATATAAGTTATAAGCTATATTTTGTTTGTCCAAAAAAAAAAAAAAAAAAAGTCTGACAGCTGAAGCAAATCAGTTTGTTCCGTCCCTTTGAGAAAATATAGATTCATAAGACTCGCATTTTCCATTCGACATCAAGGACATCAAAACTAAGTAAGGTGGAAAGTGAAGAGCAGCACCCCTATCGAGCAGATGTGTTTGCTCAAGCTGGAATCCAATCAGAGGCTCGGAGCACAAGAGGCGCCTCCTCTCTTAAACATCGTCACGAGTGAACAGAGAACTTTCATTCCTAATAGTTCTCCAAGTCCTGCAACCACATAACCGCTGGATCCTGCGAACACCAACTTATGGCAAACCACCAATAGGTCAGTGGAGACTTTTTTCCTCTCGCATGTTCTTGTCTTGATTATAAATGTCTTCTCCAGCTTTTGACAAACTTCTTGTCCTGGTGCTGAGTTCGGTGCCAGCTGAGGAGAGCCTAAATCATTTCGGGTATTGTTTTCTTTTTTTTTTCCTTACCCTGCCTCTCTCTTATCTTTTGTGGGTCTTATCTAGTGGTTATCTCTTTTCTGCAAAGACATATTACGTTTTGTTTCCTATCTGTTGTGTGAGTTTTTTTGGTAATTATGATGAGGCTACATCAAGAGGGAGGACTCATGACACGGATGGATTCAGATGTTCAGTGTAAAGCCCTGTATGGGGTGTGCGTGCGCATGTGTTTTCTGGGAATATAGAGAAGTTGTGTTCAGTCAAATCACGTCATGAAGCTCAACTTTCAAATTTAGAATATTACAAATGGCACAACAATCATGAATAATTTGAGTAAGTTTGTACTTGACAGTAGCGCGCTTTCTGAAGCGAAACTCTTCACCCGCTATAAAAGAAAAAGTGATCATATTTCAATGAATATTTGCGCAAATTTTAAAACGACGTGCTTAAAGCTCAACTTGCTTTATTTGCTTAATGATTTGGTGTCTAAAAGTAGCCTAAATATGTTCGTTCTCTCGTCTTTTTTCTTATTTATATTATTCTCTACACCTCAACGTTTCTCAAATTTTTTTATGTTCTCATTTTCAGCGCACTCTGCCTCTGTATTTTCCACATACTGTGAGAAATAAAAGGGATCCTGGATGGACCTGGGTGATAACAGCTGGTCCATGGTCAAGCGCGAAGTGTCCAGCAGCAGCCCAGGGTCTCCGGCTGAGCAGAGCTACCTGAACACTGACCGCAGGGACCGGCTGAGATCACCGGCGCCGACGCACCTGGACGCGTTGGGAACGCGTCGCGCCGAGGGCAGGCCCCTACACTCCTACGTCCACTTTGGGCATCCCAACAACGCCCTGCCCAATTCTGACGACGTTACACTCTTCACGGATTTAGACCAGGGCAACAAACTCATCATCTCAGGCGGGCACACCAGGGAGACGCATAAGGGAGGCTTAATTGTGGACCCTACCGACATGTATCAGACCCTGGCCATCGCCGCGGCCCAGAGTCAGGCCGGTTATAACGACACGCCATCGGCCGGTTACATGCACTCCAACCCTAATTCTCCCGTTTATGTGCCGACGTCTCGCGTTGGAACGATGATACCGAGTTTATCGTACCTACAACCCAGCGTGTCATCGCAGCCGAGCCATGCGGTCAGCAGTCATTCGGTCTGGTCACAGTCTGCACCAGAGAGCCCATCCTACAGCACTGGAAGCCCACATACCTCCAACCGTTTCCACTACTCCCCAAGTCCGCCTATGAATAACGGCACATCGAGGGATGCCAGCTATACTAATCCTCTGAATGTAAACAGTCGAGACCAGTACCTTTCACGGCCGATAAGTGGATCTTACACAAGCCCGTATCCTCCGTATGTTGCTCCGCAGCTATCACAGTTACCGGCGGCGTGGCCCGCGGGGCCCTTCGAGAACTCCATGCTGCATTCCCTGCAGTCCAGAAGCGCACCGCTGTCTATCAGGGGACCAAACGGAGGTAAGCTACGGCTATTCATCATGTCAAAAGCCTTTTTTAATTTAAAAGAATTTTTGACTTTTAAATACTTTTTGACTTTTGAAGAATTTTAAGGCCCGTGTTTCTCTCACATTTTGGGCAGCGTGTAAATAATTCAGTTATTATTATTATTATTATTATTATTAGCCTATATTTGTAATAAATTTGTAATAGATGTATGTAGCCTATTTGTTTATTTGTTTGTTGAACGACTGCTAAATGATTCAATGTTAAGGCACAGGTAATTTGCAATCGTTTTTATATGGTGCCATTCTCACACATAGATCAATGTCAGAAGGTTTTGTAAAACAAAACATTAAAGTTGTGTGATTTATTTGTAGGCTATTACTTCTATCAAATGTCTTATGATGTAGGCTACCGCCAGAAATTGTTATGTTGACTTTCCTCGGTAGGCGATTTCTGCTCTGTTCTGTTAACTTGCAGCTTATTTGTCGACAACAGACTATCGGACATTTTTTTTTAATAGGCCTAACTTGTATCGTTTCAGAAACAACAGGTGGATCCTTTTATTGCCTGCTTGTGTGAAAAAATAATAACTTTTTATTAAGACCCAAAAACATATTGCAGTGTTATGTAATAGGCTATCAGGCTTTTTAAAGAAATTAAAAGGAATTAATTTAGCTAATTAACTAATTCTATCGTTTTAAACCAAAGTTCAAAGTTCAAATCACGAATAATTTTTACAACAACAGTGACATGTAGGCCTAGCTGTGTAATGAAACTTTTAATGATAGGCCTAACGCTATTTACAAGTTTGAAATTATTTTAACAAAACAAGAAAACATGAATCTGAGGCTATCAACGAAGTTCTGTTGCAGCCCACTGTATATTACGCTAGCTAAGTTTTACTAAGTTTCTGATTGTAACTGCGCATTAGGGTCCGTGTTATATAATTAATTGCGATTAAAATAAAAAACAGGTAGGCTACGTAATTGCAAGCTGTAAATAATAGGACGCAAGTGAATATTTCAGTGTAAATTTAATTAAGAGAAAAGAGTTGAACAGAGAAAACCAAAAGCCCTAATCACATATGTCATTAATGCTATTAGTCTGTTACAATGTGTCACGTCTGCGCAATTCATTTGACAAACATTGAAGTTGCTGGTGAATGTGATGTTGACTGACGGGGAACTGTCTGTGTCTCAGATTTGCTGGAGGACATGGTGGAGAGCCGCGAGTGCGTCAACTGCGGCTCCATTTCCACCCCGCTGTGGAGACGCGACGGCACGGGTCACTTTCTCTGTAACGCCTGCGGTCTGTACAGCAAAATGAATGGACTCAGCCGACCATTAATTAAACCTCAGAAGCGTATGGTGAGCACCGACTCGATGAGCTACTTAACCACTCAATTTCCTGCCTATTTATTTCAAACAATAGCCAGAGGTTATCTGGGAACATCTTCACAGGTCTACTCCCATAATAAACGCTATTTTTATTGGCGAGACAAGTTTGCATGCATTGAACATTAATTGTTTAGGCTACAAAAAGACAGTGCGCGTGCATATATTTTTATATGTAAAAATTTGTAAAAATATTTTTTGCGCAATTCAAGCCCCTTTTGTTTTATTGTTTATGATTATGAAATTTACTTTGCGTTAAACAAGTATAAAAAAAAAATACATGTAAACATAAATTAGTAATTAAACACTAATTTAATCTGCCAGAAATTAACAACCCACATCTATCCTAATTCTACCACTTTGGATTAATGACTGTAAGAAACTTTAACATTATCATTATCAAGTAATGACAATGTTAATTGTTTTTGTCTCCAGTCGTCTTCAAGGCGGATTGGCTTGTCATGCGCGAACTGCCAGACCAGCACTACAACATTGTGGCGCAGAAACGCAGACGGAGAACCCGTGTGCAACGCGTGTGGACTTTACACAAAGTTACACGGGGTAGGTTATATTATGTTTAATTTAACTGAAAACAAAACATGTATACAATTAAAATAAACGGGGGAAAGCCACAGGTGTCTTTAAAGTATTTTAAAATCTGATTTCTTGTTTTTAGGTGCCCAGGCCCCTTGCCATGAAGAAAGAAGGTATTCAGACAAGGAAAAGGAAACCAAAAACCTTGAACAAAACAAAGGGATCATCTGGTATGTTAAATAATAATACCCAAAAAACAATTTAATCAGACAAGTTAAAACCTTTCAGTAATAATCCCATCAAGGTTAACTAACTGGTTCAAATGATTCACAGGAAGTAGTTCTGTCCCCATGACTCCAACTTCTTCATCGTCTTCTAATTCAGAAGAGTGCACAAAAAACAGTCCTTCATCAACGCAGGTGCCTGTAACATCAGTAAGTTTATATACCCTTTTTTTGCTGCATTTGTGTAACAATTATTCAGCATTTAAATGAGTCAACAACGTACCGAACTGCATTACTCCTGAAACTTGCAACATTATGTACTTTTAAGGCATCATACAAATAGACCATTTCATTACAACGACTGGTTTGCTTTACTCACATTCTCTGGTTTGATCCAGGTCAACTCTTCGACGCTGGTGGGCCAAGTGGATGTTCCAGGCACGACGGGCTCCATGGTGAAATACCCCGGCCAGGAGAGTCTGTACACGAACGTAGGCCTGACATCCACAGCTGACGTGGCAACCTCCGTGAGAGGGGACACTTGGTGCCCCATGGCCTTGGCCTAAACCCTGGCATTACGGGCTGGGAGCCATTTGCTGTCCTTCAGCTCTCCAGAACGTCCCTTAAAATCTGGCTGGGTGTGGGGTGTCATCTGTTTTTGGTCTGTGTTAGTGATCTTGAGCAGAGGCTTGATCTGTTCCAAATACTCCAGTTTTTGTGTGACCCGTGGAATACTGGACATCCACGATGGAGATTATCTTTGCTACTCTGCACTAGAGGACGACACTTGAGAGCGTCTGCTTTAACACGCCTTTGGTACTTTCAGAGCACACCCTGCACCATGAATGTTGCTCGGAGGAGTTAGTGGATCAAAAAATGATTTTTTTTTTTTGAAAGTAGAGTTGTACATATTAATGCTTACGGATACTTCGCCCATCTGGAAAGACGAGGTTGTTGATTGGATTGTGGTGATCTGAAGAGAAAATGGTTGATCTGTCTGAAACTGGAATTGAAGATAAAGTGTCAAGGTGTTCTTATTGATGAATGCAAACATATTTATGAAGCTACGGTTGTTCAAATAATGCATATATGTGTCAATAAAGATAATGTCAAATAGAGTAGGACTGAAGCCTTGCCCTTCCTTTGATATCTTTTGTTTCAAGCATGATGTTGTTGCAGTGGATGTTGCTCACTAATCTGCACACCTTCTATGTGAAAATTAATCTGAAGAAAATGAGAAAAAAAAAGCTCTTAGAAGACTGTTTTGTAATGGTTTAACACAGGGTATCAAAGATCACAGGAACTCACATGAGACTTGTAGTGTTTTGCTCGATCACACATTTTCCTAGAGATCACTATCAAATGAAAATGGTTTAATCAAAATTCATAGTAAAGAAAATTAGTTTGTATTTGTGAACCTGCGTGGAGATATCCAGCTGGAGTAAATCATCAGCAAAGCAAAAAGCATAAATAAAATTACCTTTATATCTCTGTTAGAACAAACAACGCTCAGGATTTCTTTTCTGATGCATTCTGTGTTACAATATAAAACTGCAAAAAAGTTTGGCTGCAGTGATTTTGAATGTAATACTACCTAACGTGTGACACTGATGCGTGAATATCAGTGCATATTGCTGTTTCTTTTTGTTTTTTTACTTTCATCGTGATACACTTCTGTGGTCACTACTTTAGCTGATGAAGGGACGATCTAGCTTTCACAATTTGTTGAATGTTTTAGAGAGAGTAATGTGTGCCAGAATCAATCAGTAGTGAACGTTTCTTGTCTAAACCACAAACATAATGCACAATGACAGTAATTAATGAGCTATCTAAAGAGTTTAATTCACTGATGAAAGAGTCAGTCTCAAGTGGTTTTGGTGTCCATGATTTACTGCCTCTGATCTGTTAAACAGTTACCCAGCTACAAGTTTCCCATGTAAACATCTTACGGCTTTGAAACTGGGGATTAAAGGAGCACAAGAAGAGCCTTCTTCAGATGATTACTCCTTAGAGCAGCAGAGTAATTCCATGACATTTTTGGACAACACAAAGACAATGTGTGAACGACACAAGAAACATTTTGCTATCATTGTGATTCTCCACCCTTATAACCTCTAGAATTATTTATTTCTGCAATGTAGTGTGTTTGTTAGAGGTATTTGTTTATTTTATTTGAATTAACGTATTTGTATTTTACGGTTGTATTTTTTATTTTTTGGCATAATTTCAGTTCCAAATTATTTCGATTATTGACATCTGGGTTAAACAGATTTATCTGTTATGGTTTTGTCTGGAAATGATTCAAATTATATGTTGAATTGCAAAGTGTGTTTTCCTTGAAGGTTCCATTTCTCATGAAAGGTTAAGCTTATGATAATTCAATCAAAATGATTTTCCATTTTTATTATTGTCATCACCAGTCATGAAGCAAATTTTTTATGGTAAAAATGTTCTGAAACCATTGACTCTTCCTATTTTTTTATTTTTTTTCCAGTGAACAGAGTATTAAGAAGGATGTCATTGTTGGATTTTTTTTTTTTTTTTTTTTCTCCACCAGATTAGTTCATTAACACTGGAACAATAAATAAGAGCCATGACTAAAGTGGTTGTTTTTCCCATCCGTTATTTTTTGTTGTATTCAAATTGTTTTAATTTAATCAAGTATTAATCAATATTGTTAAATAAGCTTATTTTTGCATTGATTTTCTAGTCATATTTTACCACTCATATTGGCCAGCTGTTTGCTCATGGATCAGATTGTTTTTGTGTGTTGGTACATTGACGCAAATTAAAAACTTGAAATTTGTATTTCAATAATAATCACTTTTCATATATGTTTTTATTTCTTTTGTTTCTTTTATTATAATCACATTAGTTTAGTTCGTGAATGATACACATTATCACAATATTGACCTAAAATGGCCGGATGTGAATTTGGGTCAGTACTGAACATTATCAATGTTAAAATGAAATATTGTGTGACATGTTTCTAGTGCATCTGAAGACTTCTTAAGCCAGCGCCCAGCTCAAATGAGTTATTGGTTTATGTGAACTCTTGACATTTGAATGTGCTGATCTTTGCCTTGAGGTTGCACTTTGATTTACGACCGATTGATGACGTCTCGGCTCCTCTGATGTAATTTCTTGAGTCTGGTGAATCAACCCAATAGACACGGCATGCTTTGACGCACTGATACACCATGTTGACAACATTTCTTTTGCTCAGGATCACTGAAAGGAATCTATGCGGAAAGAACAGAGACCCAACCAGTCCAGTTGTTGTATTGTTTCTTTGTCATAAACGTCTTTTTTGTAGTACATCCAGTATAAATGATCATCTCAGTTGTTTCAAACCATTCTTTACATTGTTTCAAATTCACTTAATGTTTCGGTTTTGTCTAAAATCATAAATCTCTTTGTCTGTTTGTTGGTTACAACACCATAACACCAGCCCAGACTAGTATTTCCACAGAGCAAAAGTTGCTCCCTGCTGCCCTTTTGAACTACATTTGCCCTCTTTGCTTCAGAGAGAAGTACCAGCCACAACATAAAGCTCAATAACTCAGAAACACACACCATTAATAACAGCTTTGGCACAGCCTAACAGAATTCACTTAGACTGCACTAACGTCACATTACATTCCAGCTCCCCTCTCCTGTCACCTACCGCTCCAGCGTTGATTAAGATTTATTCTTATGCATTCTGGTTATCTGCCCAGGGTGTATGACATATTGCTGTGAGGTTTATTGGGGGCTGGGATCTGTGAAGGATTTCAGCAAATTCTTCTCTTTGTGATTGAGGGCTGGGAGTGGCAATCTGTGCCAAGACGCTCCACGCAAGCGCGGTTCTGGAGGTACAAGCTGGTATGGCATATCCGACTGCTTCTTTTAACACACTGCAAAACAAATCCTAATATTAAAAAGTATTTTGCCTCAGTATATGTATATAAGTATATGACAGTGTATGTGTCAAGTTTTGTCCATTTTTATCTAAAGTGTCATGCGTAAAAATATCTAAAAAGATACATTTAGTGGAGAAGAAACATTGCTTAAGACCTGCTTTCAGAAACATCTAATACAAAGATATATTTAGTCTTACTACACTGGAAGATTGTTATTGACTTGTTTTCTGTGTAAAGAGTCAGGTAGTACAGACAGACAAAAAAAAACGTAAAATGCAGTATATGAAAACTTAATGTAAAAAGCAATCCTGCTTCTCAAGTGAATCTTTCATGTTTGGAGCATTTTTAGATATTTTTACTGGATTTTTTTTTTTTTTTTTTTTTTGCAGTCCAGAGCTCAATTTTTTTTAATCCATGGGATGACGCTTGAGACATGTATTTGGAGCTATTTGTTTATTGTTTTTTTCAATTGCTGAGAAAGTGTGTTATATATTAAAAAAATACTTTAAAAAAACAAACAAAAAAATACCAATAATAATTAGACAAATAATCTGGGGATTGTCCTGGTATGGCATTTGTGTATTGTTAAAAATGAGAATATGGTTCGCTGTAAAAAAAAAAAAAAAAAAAAAAAAAAAAACCAATAATAATTAGAAAAAAAATCGGGGGATTGTCCTGGTTTGGCATTTGGTTATTGTTAAAAATGAAAATATGGTTCGCTGTAAAAAAAAAAAAAAAAAAAATACTGATTTTAGCTTTAAAAGACTGTAAAAACCATACACTTGACGTATTATTTCCTTTCATTTTCCTTAGAAATTGGTAGTGCATTTTACAAATAATTGCAAAGAAATGGCAAGCAACACGTTGAATTAAATGTGAAATTTTAAAATAGAAAAACTGAAATTTTTTTTAATTTTGATTTTTTTTACGTACAATAAAAATGTTAAATGTTAAAAAAAAAAGGTTAATGGTAAGTTTCCTTACTCTGTATGCTGAAGTGTAATAGATCTAATGGGACATTTAATGGAATTTTACAGTAAAACACTGTTAAACACCTCAAATACAGTTTTGAAACAGAAAAAGAAAAGGACACTTAAAAATGCTTAAAAATACAGTGAAAAATAACTATATTAACTTAGCTTTTACTTATCAGTTATGCACATTTATGTTACATCTTGTTGTTAAATTCATGCTAAATGCATAATATTAGTGTCATGTAATTTACCATGATGGTGTTAGATATTTGTGTGTATGACAACATGCATTTACCCTCATCTTGTGGATTCATCACATTGCTTTCTCACTACCACCTGTGCCTTTAAGGTTGTGTAAAGGTAAAAATGCATCTTAGTAATTTGGTATATTACATTTTTTCTCACAAAGTATATATATATATTTCTTTACTGTACATTTTATTTCAATTTTTACAACTTAAAATGTTGCTCTCAGTTTTTACTGTAAAATTCTAGCAACCACAGCTGCTGTTTTTACTGTAAATATTGCTTTCAATGTGTCTACACCAAAGAATATATTTTATTTCATCCCACAGTTGAGGATAAGGTCTTCACAATACCAAACATGCCCTGAATATTTCTTTTTCTGTGAACTTGTGTACTGGTGTGTTTAAGTTTGGGACAAGACAGTTTATTCCTAAAAATAAGTACACTAGCTTTAATACAAGACACAAATGACACAACTGAGATTATGATCAGTCTGAATGCTTGTTCAGAAGGATAAGGAACTGACTAAAAATATATGGTCACCGTTCGGGCATTCTTTGAACTTTAAGAGACATTTGTATTTTCATCTGGTCTTGTAGAGCTTCAGATGTTACCTTGATAATCCAATTTATATTCCATTCAGAACTGAAAATGACATTGTCTATTGCACTTTACTCAATCAATTGTCACTTCACTGTGCACTACACTGCATGCTTGCACAATATAATGTTTCCCTTTAAATCAACACTGAGTTTTGCTTTAGTTCCACAGCCTCTGATGTCCAGCACTGAACTCTGTATTTGGACAGTGAGTAAAAGGGTCACTGTCACCCTCTTGTCTCTGGGGTGGAGTTGAAAGTCCACCCTGTGCCAGAGTAAACATGGAGGAGGTCTCAGGATTCAGAGCTGAGAGCCTAAGGCTGTTTGAAAATGGGTAAAGAATGGTTTTCCCCTAGGGGGAGTTACCCAACGGATCTCACTGAGGCACTGTCTGTCTCCACAGGCTCCGGAAGAGATGGGATCGCTGACGAAGCCCTTGAGGATTTCTGGTAAAATTCAGTCCAATTTCCAACTGATCTTTCCCTGAACAAATAGGCCTGGCATTCTGAAAAAGGAAATCCTGGGGATATTTCCTTAGAAGTATGTGTTACAAATCTCTATGACATGTTACAAAGGAATGATACTATAATTGATACTATTTCTTTGTATTATAAACATTGAAAAGTGTGATTGGTGGTTTTGCAGCTAGATATGCCCTGCTGGCAGATGCTGTAACTACATGATTGTGCTAAAAAAAAAAAAAATTTTTTTTCACTGACAGCCATAACCAAGTAAACATGTAATACTGAAAAGTAGCTATATTCTTTTTAATTATAATAATTTTGCATGGCATGTTTCCAGAACTGTATGCCCATGAAGTAAAGATGAAGGCCTTCGGGTCACATACTTTTGAGTATGATAAATGGATAAATAGGTTTGCTAATGGATAGCTTTCTCTGGGTATTTTAGACATCCTTGGTCATACCTACAAAGTTGTAATTTTGGCTAACAAAGAAGTTTAATGAAGCGCGACTGTGGAAGGAGGTGAGTGAGTGATTGAAGAAAGCGCAGGAAGCCAAGGCATTAGTTCTGTTTTTGTTTTTGGTGCTCCTCTCTAAATGTCAAATATGAGGAAGTCAAGGGAAAGGGAAATTAGAACGAATGTAGAAAGAGCTAGGTATACTCTGGAACATGAGGGAAGGGCAAAAGTACAGGTCTTTAGTCTTGAAGAGCGGAAACGCAAACATTAGTCATAACTGACAACTGACTTCTGCATGGCCTCCAGTGATGATATGGAGGATATGACACTCACACTTCCACAAGCTCTGTTTGCAAGGGCAATTGCGTATAGAATTAGTCCCATGAGGCAGACTCTTAATTTTAGAAAGACACATCTCAAATAAAAATATAGTTTTTTTTATTTATATTAGTAGGTCTACTTTTCATTCTTCTCACTCAAGTGTGATTCGAAAAACTGCTGTTTTTAAAATGAAGGCAGTTTAATGCCTACAAAAACGGCTTTTAGGGACTACAACGAGTTACTTCCTGGGTCCGTTACGTCACAAACCCAGATAAACCCCGCCCCCAGGAACATGCAACGAAGGGGGCGAGGCCATGCTGCACTGCTTTAGAGAAGAGGAAGAGTTGTTGCCATGCCGTCAAAACTAGGAGCATATATGAATTGCGATTCTGTCTTCTAACAATAATGGATTCACAAGTTTAAAATCAATGTTCTAAAGCAGCAGTTAATCATGTGCCTCACGTCGCCCTGCTCTGCACATGCTCTGCATCTCTCTCTCTCTCTCTCTATCTCTCTCTCTCTCTCTTTCTCTCTCTCATTCAGATCAGCTCAGCTGCTCCAACACACACCTGTTCCAATTATACACTTATTTTCACATAGCTATGAGAAGCGTTAAACATGGATGCGTGTGCGGTTGCTGTACTGTATTAAAGGATTTAAAAAGCTAACAGAAGCAGTAGTATTTACAAATAACAGCTTATCTAAAAGTATGAAACAACAACAAACAAAAAA
>SCHK01173793.1:0-12873 GCA_004124795.1 Poropuntius huangchuchieni | reverse complement strand
GACTTAAAAGTATGAACAGGTTTGCCCAAAATAACTTGAATTAATTATTCATTTTTACCACAAAAAAAAAAGAGAAAAAGTCATGAATTTAGAGCTGTCTTAAAAACATACTGGTGAAAGTGATGTTGAAGCCACGTTCTGTGTACGTGTGATCAGTCAGAAACTCCAGTCGGGCCACGTGGCCGCTGGTCGTGATGGGTGATGGCAGCACATCTCCAGAAAAGGTGCCCAGAATTGGTGATTCTGCCTTGCCGCCGTCTTTAATAGAAAGGAAGTCAAACTGTTTCTCCATGCTCAGGTCGTTGAAGGCCAGGTTGATGCGGCTCTCGGGTTTGGCGATGATCAGCCACACGCAGTGCATGTTGTTTCCGTACTCCTGAGGGTAGTTTGGTGATAACAGGACCCCAGACGGAGTTGTGAAGTTGAAGAAACACGAAACTGAGAAAAGGACAAAGAGATAAAACAAGCAAGAGTTAAGCACAGGAGGCGCCGTGCGTCAAACTGTGAGGCAAACTCGAGATTAAAACTGCCACTGAAGCTAAAATCAATTCAGAATGCATAGGGAGGTCATTTGTTGTTGCTTAAACAATGCAGCGAGACAGAAGAGGAAAAATTACAGCTTGGAGGATGTACACAGTGTGATAGCAGCATCTGTATAAGACCTCTCAGACCTTGACAACAGACATTTTCTAAAATGTTCACTTTTTTTTTTTGCTTATATAGACTACGCTCTTAAAAATAAAGGTTACAAAAGGTTTTTTTTTTCAGTGATCTCATTGAAGAACCATTTTTGTTTCTTCAACAGTTCTTAAATAACCAACAGTTCTTAACCATTTTGTCTTAGTGTGAAGAACATTTTAATGATCTAAATAAGCTTTTGCTTGATTATAAAGCGCATTTGGTGTAACATACGTTCATAAGGATGTTAAAGGTTAATGGAACCAAGGATGCCATTAAAGAATCTTTATTTTTAACAGTGTACGTCACGTTTGTTGTTACTAGTTTCTCCTAAAGGTGATTTGGGAAATCTGATGTTAACATACTCTCAGAATTATGTGCCAAGACAACCAAAAGCAATCCATTCGTATCTTGATTTCCCCTGAAAAGTATAAAGACTGTGGCTTTGTAAAAAACATTTATCTACTGAAACTTTTATCCATTTGTTGAACTTGACACAGCAACATTGGCTCAATGACATGACTTTGGGGACTCAATTTGAATCCCTCACCCTGGTAAATAAACAGGCCCTACCCTTTTTAAGCACTTTTTCCTTAATCATATATCCCACAAACAACACCAAGTGAGTGGCTAAAATAATAGTGAATAAAAATATTAGGTGCATGACACCCCAGAGTATATGTATACTGTGATCTCGCCTCTTGCAGTAGATAATAAGACTGAAGATGCTGCAGAGAAAGAGAGTGTTTATCTGCTGGGAATATCCGCAGGCATTAACTCATTTTCAGGATTTGGGACAAAGCTGAGAGGGCAATAAGCATCACTAAATAGCCATGGGGAGAATGAAAATGAGCTCAGTGGTGGACTGAAGACGAATCGTTACGGTTCCACCTCATATGAATGACTTTGCTGTCTGAGCTAATAATAATGTCATAAAATAGCAGAAAACAAAGTTGTGAGTCAACTGCAATTCCATTGATGTAATAGGATGGTAGCCATTATAGTGACAAATGACTGCAGTCTGGGGCAAATTGACGGTATACATGAATCCAAATAATAGAGAAAGAACAATAATATCAAAACAACTTGGACAAGCATTAACTGCCAAACAAAATTGTATGTTATGACACTCAATTCAAGCAAAAACCCTACTTAGCGGTAGCAAACAAGAAAACCAACTGACTGAATTTTTACAAACAAGTTTCTTTATATTTTCCTACTTCTCAAACAAGCTTTTTTTCCAGTTCAGTTAAATTTGTTAACTTCATTATAAGACTCTAATACAGTAAATAAAAGAACTAAATGCACTGAACGAACTGTCGCTTTGGCTTTAACTTGAGTTACAGTTAATGATTTAATGGCTCAGCCGGTGCGAGGAAGTTTCGGCGGGGACATACTGTGCTAAAGACACTGCCATTAGATTCACTTTCTGACGTGCTCAGACAGTAATAATGGTGCACTATCCTCCCAGGTGTGATCATGTGGGTGTGGAAAGTACTGCATTTTGGGTAAGGTCTGTCACTTACACACACAGCTTGGCTTCTTGGCTGACCACTGATTATTTTTCTGGCAGGTAATGTTCTTTTTTCCTACCAGCTCAAAGGCTGGAAGGCACTCAAAATATAGCTTGTCTCCATGTCGGAAGCCTGTGCCTTCTCTCTTGCCATAGGCTGGGATTCCTGGGTCTCCGCATCCACCCTGGTCAATTTCTGAAAAATAAAAATAAGCATGAGACATAGCTTATACCTTGGGACGGGGTCCACTTTGGCAAGAATTGAACATTGCTGTTCAAGAAACAATTCTTATTATTATCCATTGTAAAAACAGATGTGTTGATTAAGATTTTTGTTTTGGAAATGGTGATATATATGGTCTGTCACAATCTCTATGTCACATCTGCTGGAATCAAACGATTTTTTCCATAATCACACACACACACCTACACACAGCATATACAACTTTTTTGTGTCTTTATTATTCACTCCATTTGACAGCAAAGCATATTCATGCAAACTACCTCCACTGCTGCCCCAATGGCATCTGTGAATGGCTTGCTCTCCTAATGAATTGTCTTTTTTCACTCTGTTCCCTTATACCCTAACCTGTCTCAATGTGTCAGGGCTCATTTAGAATCACAAGGCCAAAGCAAAAGAACGAGGCCACTACTGAAAGAGAGATAGAGAGAGTGCTACAGGGAACAATAGAGTGAGACACCTAGACAGGCCTTTTTTCACATTTTCTGTTCTGATTATGGCGAGTGGTTGTAGTTGCATCAGCAGCCAATGAGCTCGCTGCTTAACATTCAAATACTTGGCTAATGCTTGCTGTAGCAGTTGCATAGGTTTCAGAAACCCTCCACCATCCCCAGCTCCACCTGTATAGATCTGCTATGGTGTAATTTCATGTATGCTATATATGCCGGGTTACACTTTATATGTTATTTCTTACATGCTACACACAAAAACTCTGTGTGACTCTGATGCCTAGGTCACTTTAACAGAGCAGATGATGTATGAACACTCAGACGTGCCTTGATGCCTTCCAACCTCCCCACACTGCCAGAGAAGGCAACATTTTTCCAGTTCTGGACAGGTGACAGGCCTCTACCTGGACTGAATCTCTATCCTTTATCTTGGGATTTACACCCTGAGTTTACTTCTGACCATATCAATCAGTTAAGGCAAGAGGATTGTGAGAGAAAGTGTCTCCTGAGCTGACAAATGTTAGGCAGCAAGTCATCCCTGTGGGAGTGTTTGTATGCGTGATTTCTTAAGTGTCCCAGCTAACACTTTGTTACAGCTGTCTTCTGCTTGGTGACAAACAAACTGTCTCTGAGAGCTGACATGTGCACTTTCATAAGGGGCGGCATTTGTTATTTACCCATTTCAAATTTCCTATGATTTATTCATGTCACTTTGATTTTTTTAAACTCTGAGAACACAGATGGAAGTCATTGACTTCCTAATGAAGGATTACTAATAACGCAGGAAGGCACGAGTGCAAATAAATCCATTCATCTTTACCCATCATATGAATTAAGAATTCATTTTTTTCCCCAGCATGCACCTGGGGTCGGCAATAGGCTACGCTCCATCTGTATTCAGCCATATCTCAGTGTGTATAACAATTCGTATCCAGAAACACAAGCTGTGATACAGATCTGCATAAGCGCATATAAAATATTAAGCAGAACAACTGTTTTCAACATTGCTAATAATGTTTCTTGAGCACCATATCAGCATATTAAAATGATTCTGAAGGATCATGTGACACTGGAGTTATGGTGCTGATAATTCAGCGTTGCCACCACAGCAAAAAATTTGTTTAGAATACAGTCAAATTTATTAATTTATTAATTTTTTACAAATTGCAATATTTAAAAAAAATTTTTTGTTGTTTTAACTGACAACAGTGAAATATTATGTAAACACTGCCATGAACGGTACCCTCAGCACACCACCATTCAAATTCTCTTTGGAGCTCCATTTATGAGTTATATAAATGCAAAAGATGCGTAGGAAACAAAAATGAGTGAGAAAATAAGAATCTTAAGGTGACATTTTAAACGTGAATCCTCTAGTGTAGAGCAGAAGAGGATATGCCCCTGGCATGCCCGCTTTCTGTGTGTCATTTTTTTTTATTTTTTTTTCTTTTTTTATGGCTGAGATCAGATCGTAAATAAAACATTAATAATAACGTAGTGTTTGTCATCAGTTATGATGCACTGTTCTTAATGGAGCATCAGAGATGCTCGGATGTCCATTAGCCTCAGAGCAATGTAACATGCTGACATGTGTTATGATTGACCAACAAACCTTGACATCATCTAACTTCTTTGCAGACAGTTGCCTTGAAGATAAGGTAAGTGTCCCTGCTATTGTAAGCAATTTGGACTGGAATATATGTACATATAGGTTATATAAAGACAACGGATATATGACAGCGATCTTTACTGTTTGGTGGATTTTCTCAGCAAATATTGATATAAGTGATATGTTCTTATTAATTAAATACTATATAATGTACTTATGTATGGATCTAGCTTAAAACTAGCATTGTCTGCTTTGACTTACTGAACAATTACGCTTCAAAATCTGAAAATCTGAGATGCAATAATTTAGGGGTGCATCTCGTCCCGCAGGCAGAGGTTCAAAGAGAATCCTCAACTTAATTAAGTGTCTCTTATTGTTTTAATCATGTTGGGGGGGGTATGAACACTGCTCCACTTTCGTCTTATGTTTCTGCAGTGGATAAAATGCATAGAAAACTCAGGGCTTGGAGGCTTATTGTGGATCTGACAGCAAATATTAGTTTGTAATTTATGAAATGTGCCAAAGTCCCCCATGTGCGGTGCAATTCTGAAAGAGGGCCAGGATGAAAGCTCTGGTGTTCTCGTTTCCAATCAGACATAGACTTTGAAAACTGAAAATTATTAGCTGCTCTTGCATGATATCCTTCCCGTCCCGTGGCCCTCATTTCAGCAAGGTTAAACGATCACAGGCTGATTTGATGACCCTTTAGCCACATGTGCTAAAGGTATAATGGTGAAGCGAGAAATAGAAAGTGAAAAGGAAATAAAAAAGAACAGGCTGTTCCCGTGCTCTCAGCAGATATCCAGAGAGCGCAGCAAATAGCAGGAAGCTACAAGAAAATTGAGAAATTTGCTCAAAGGAAATTATAAGGTGCGAGATTTGACTGCTATGTGTATAACATCAATGTGGACGTCTTCCAATGACCTCATTATAAAATGTTTGCTTTACCCTAAAAATTGCATGCAATCAAGTATAAAGTAAACAAAGAATCTCAAAGAAGCCCACCCATCTGATTCATATGAGACACAAGTGGTTATGGTGATACATAAATAAAGGAGGAAAAACGAATAATGCATTTTTTGATTACAGTGAAAGATCATCACTCCAGTGATAACCACGGTAAGAGTCTTTAACTGAGAATACTCTATTTACATCATAATTACAAAATGTATAATCACAGTGCTCCAAAGCAATATGACTGTTTTGTAGGTGATCTACAGATGTTTTAATTAGGAACTTCAATTAGTTTGTTTTTTTCCCTTTACTTTTAACTGCATTATAATAAACAGTACGTGGATGTGATAAATATATGATCACATTAAATCATATTTTATCACATTTCTTAATATTTTTTTTTTATTAAATCATGAAATATTTATATAATAAACATTGCTGTATGACATATATGTACAATTCAACAAGATTTTATTTAATGAATTATTATTATAATAGTATTGGTAATAGAATATTAGTAACCAAATGTTAGCCATTAAAAATCCATAGTATTTATTTGTTAAAATCCATAATACGGAAGTCAATGGCTATCAGGAACATCATGAATTTATTTTTTTTGAGGGGGCATGAGTTAAGGGGGGGGGGTCATCATGCTTGTCATGTGATACACAGTAATAGGCTTCTTATTTAAATTCTTTTTTATTCAAAATATTCCTAAACGTGTTAACATAAGCCTATCATGAAATATCTTGATTCTCAAATATGCACAAGTAAATGCATTTTGCACCTTTATAGATCATGTTACGAGCAATGGGTAGCCTAATGTTAATGTAATCTATTAACTATGTGTAAATCTCATATTTTTACTTAAGTACCAGATATGGGTGTCATAATATCAAACTTTTTAATACGACTGACTTTGTATTTAATGTGGGTTTACTAAAAAAAATCAAATTAATAAAAAAACATTTTAAATTACTAATTATAACCCTTTCATTGTACAAGAGAAAGCAAAGAACATTTACATTATCAAAGAACATTATCATTGACTTAAGAGCCCGGTCTAATGAAACTGCTTATCAATAGCATGATTTTCTGTTTGTATCTGGCATGGTATTTATACACAGAAATTGCCTTTTGCAGGCATATGATGCTAATGTGTTTGATGTGCATATAATACGCAGTTTTCACAGGAAGTTTGTGTGCATTGGGAATCATATTTTTTCAAGGTCACACTCATTTTACATACAGCACACAGTGAAAATGACATGAATATGACAGTGGGCAAATGCATAAAGCGCAGCATAATTTGAAATCACAAATTTAATGTTTAAAGCATTCAATTCGCACCGAAAGTCACACAGAGAACACGCGATCATGCAGGATACACATGGACACTTCACAAGATCTCACAACCGGATTCCACTAAATTTGCAAGGTATGTGAATTTAAATGTTCATTAGCCATTCAAATATTTGTATAAATGATATATTAGCTAAATGTTGAAGGCAAACGAGAAGGTATTATAATGTATGCCTTTCTATTACTAATAATATAAAAACAATCGTTATAATACTTTTTTGTATATATTTCAATCCCTTTGTTTAACAGTTCTATCTGATTATTAGACAGACTTCTTCTATCCGTAATTAGTAAGACAGAACTGTTAACGACGACAGTAAACAAGATGGAGAATGTGAGCACTGTTTGCTCAGGTGCTGCCGTTATCAGCACCGTCAAAATAAAAGTTCAGCCTGAAACACATTGGCCAAACAGAAAAACGTATTGGCTAAAGTCGATATTTTAAAAATGCAATATATCGGTCGACCACTAGAAGTACACCAAACAGAAACAAATTTGTGCTATTGATATGCACTTTCATGAGATGGGGTTATGAATTACTTATCTGAACACCTCTGACTGGGCGTTGCTTTCATAAGCTCAACAGAACTGTGTGTGATTGCATATAATGTGCAGCCCTGTAAAAATGTGTCTGTCTCTGGCTCAGTGCCAGTGCATTCAAAATCAGCTCAAAAATCTGAAGGGGGCACATGCCCTCTCGTTTTGAATGAGCATGATGCCTCTGCTGGCTATTGTCAGCTGTTTGGTTACCAATTCTCATCAAAATATCCTTTTTTGTGTCCAACAGGAAGAAAGGAAGAAACCCATAAAGGTTTGGAAAAACTTGAGGGTGACAAAAGACGACAATTTTCATGTTAGATAGTTTACCCAAAAATGAACATTTCGTCATCATTTACTCACCCTCATGTTGTTTCAAACCTGTAAAACTTTCCTTCTTATGTTGAACACAAATGAAGATATTTTGAAGAATTCTGAAGAACCAAACAGTTGTTGGTCCCCATTGACTTCAACAGTAGATAAATAAATACTATGGAAGTAAATGGGGGCCATCAAGTGTTTGATTACCAACATTCTTCAAAATGTCTTCTCTGATGTTCAACATAAGAAATACACTAATACAGGTTTGGAATGACTCAAGGGTGAGTAACTCAT
Source organism: Poropuntius huangchuchieni (assembly GCA_004124795.1). NCBI lineage: Eukaryota > Metazoa > Chordata > Actinopteri > Cypriniformes > Cyprinidae > Poropuntius > Poropuntius huangchuchieni. Next base: position 4,915 of record SCHK01173793.1, on the reverse strand, counting down.
GACAACATGCTCATTTTAGGGTGAAATATTTCTTCAAGATTACTCTAAACCCAAATGCAAAGAGTTTCCTCAACTTACCTTCATAAGAAACCTTGAAGCCCAGGGAGCCACTTGTGTCATCCGTTTTAAAATTGAGCCACATCTGATGGCTGGTACTGACCACCAGATCTGGAGTCGTAGTCCCAGACAACCTTAAAATCAAAATAAAACAGACAAACATTATAAAAAGTGATTCTTGACTTTCAATATGTACACCATCATTTGGCACCTCTAAGGGAATACTGGGAGTTCCCTGATTCCCCCGGCATTAGCCTTAGGGGACTTGCGAAACTGGTCCATAAGGACTTATGAGACCTGCTAATTAAGCACATTAGACCATCAGGGGACTCTGAGTAACCAGAGAGAAAGCGCCCAGGGACACCAGGCCATTCAAAAGGAACACAAGCACTTGTACACCTCTGCCAGAGAGCGCACATAAAACGGCATCGATAAAACTTTATGAAGGCCATAAATTTCAGCACAATTAATAACAACACACTCAGCAACGTTTCCGGAGCATCTGGTGCGCAAATCTGCATTATGGGGCATCAACGTGTGATGCGCTGTTTGGAGCAGGAGTGATCTTGTTCTAACATTGAGACTCATAGTGATTGACAATAAAGCTTGGGGTATTTCTGCCATACACTTCTGCTCAGAGGGGTGATGAAATGAGATGAAATAGAGGGGGGTTAAAAGAAGGAACGGCAGTGGAGGAGATAACGTAGGGGCTGAAGAAAGAGAGGACGTTGGAGATGAAAGAAGATGAGGGAGGAGGTTTATGCACACAGAGATGAGAGTTGAAGACTGGGAGACACAGCCTGGGAGGAGTCTGAGAGAGGACATAGGGAAAAAAGCAAACGAGGAACAAAAGTACTCACACATGAAAGACTGTCCGCTGATCGCCGATTACAGCTCCGTCTCCCACAGTTAGAGTATCGTAGCCCCGCTCCAAGTCAAACTCCTCAAAAGTCAGCTTGATCACCTACACACAGAGAAGAATCAGAGTCAGCTTTCCAAACTCGGTTAGAAAAATAGAAAAGCAGTATAAGTTTTTTTTCTTCTTCTTAAAAGCATTTGGCNAAGAATCAGAGTCAGCTTTCCAAACTCGGTTAGAAAAATAGCAAAGCAGTACAAGTTTTTTTCTTCTTCTTAAAAGCATTTGGTTCATCATATTCCCCCTTGGTTTGAAAGGCCATGAATAAATAAACAAATAAATAAACTAATAAATAACAAATGTAGTTTTCTTGTGGATGAGCAACCTAATTATAACACCAGGCATTTCATAATATTTTCGAAATCTGTAATTTTCAGATTGCACACACGAGCTAACAGAGAAGAAAAACTCTTTCTGCAGTGGTAGAAGAAAACAAAGAAAGAATTTATGCATTTGATTTAGGAAAATGAAAAGCCAAAGGTGCATATTTCTCATTCTTCTCCAAGATGAAAACAAGACTGCAGAATTTTTTTACACAAAAGGAGAAAAGAAAGCGTTATGGAAAGATGAACAATTAAATATGAAGGTTTACTGCTGATAAACAGTAAAAAGAAATACAGTGAAAAGTATGAATCAAAATAAACAAAAAAAGTGCAGTCCGTTCTCCCTTTACAAATTGGCTCCCACATTTCCACCAAATTCTTAATGTTTTTGGAGTGCTTGGAGACCAACTCCTAATGAAAAAGCTTATATAAATGCAAATTGCATTCTGTCCTATGGTAAACACGCTCCGCAACAAAGAGTGCCAGAGGTGGAGTGGCAGCATTCTAGGTCACACAAGATTTCATCCTCCTTTAACTCCTCTGAAACTTTCTTTTCTCAATCCTCCCCCTCAACAGAGGGCGTGCTGCCCACCTCGGATGAATCCTGTTCAGTGTATATGATGGTGAGTGACAGCGAAGTGGGCGGGCCGATCCTCCGCTGACTCATTGAGTGATTATGATGCAAAGGCTGATCCCAGCAAGTCAATACTCTGAGGCAGAGCATGAAACGTGACCATCATGCCACACTAAAACCTTCTTTATAGAAAGTCAAACAACAGGACTCAGAGAACAAATAATGCATTACAGAAAGTGATTTGATAATGATCAGTCATCAAATGATTGCATAGAGGATGAAGATCTGCCTCTTAAATTAGCAAATTTTGCATAATTATCATCATGTGATTATATTGCATTACAGCTGCCTGTGATTGAGGATTTTTTTTGTTTGTTTTTTTTGGTCCCAAAGCAAAAGCAAATATTCTACATGACAAGCAAAATGAAAATTATTTGAGAGCAAACTTAAGCATTTAGACAAATGTGTGTCATACATGTTGATCATTTGACATTTATAAAAGCAGGTGAATTATTTGGCTAAACATTACACATGAATTGTTAAAAGCAGCATTTTTTTGTCTTTAAATGTGGAGGGGGAAAAAACTATTGCAAATACTATATTCAATTTGGAAAACTTTGTATCTATTGTAAATATTATTACTAATATAAACACTATTACAATGTTTCTTCACTTCTTCATTACTACTACTACTAATTTTTGGAGAACTCACTTTTATCACCATGTTTTATGTATGATATAAAATACCATGCAGTATGTCCTGCAATATACTGTAATTAGGTGTATTAGTTTAACCTTCTTTCTCTTTGAAGAGAGTGGCACAACTTAACCCCACTCTCACCTATAGCTAAGTAAAAAGTGTACAATATTTTTTTTGAGCTATATTAACAGCTTCAATATCCCAGTGAACACAGAAAGCTGAGCTGATGACCTGAAAAATAATTAAATTAAATTCAAAAATAAATAAATAATACAACAACTGTGACTGTTAGAGAGAGAGAGAAATATTGACAAACCAAGTAAGAGCAAAGAATATATAAATGAATTAATAAATAGGAAAAAATCACTCCTGAGGCTCTCAGACAAAGGACAATGTGACTACTGTTTCGCAGCTGAGAGCGATAATGCTCAAAGACTACATAGCAGGGAGCGGGACTTGTTGGAGGAACGAGGCTTTTTGTCAAAATGGAAGTCCCTGCAGAAGTGGAGTAGCAGATAATACCAGTCCGCTGAATGACGATAGCGCACAGAACAAAAGAAGGACTGATAATTAAAAAAAAGAAGAGGACAACAAAAGCAATCAGCCATGTCTTCTCATGAACAACTCATTCTCTATTATTATGCCTTCTGGGGATCCTCCTTCTAAGGCAGAAATGCAGTGTCTAGACTCTGAGCTAATGTTTGTCTGTGAGCGGGGGATTCAGCCCGGTGCGGTTCCACATGCTGCCTTCCCTGCAGAGTTCTGTCTGTTTCTCTCACTCATTAGTTCCAAGTTCAGCCGTTTTCCAGCACCCGTCATTAGGCAACACGGTTGACATAAATAGAATGGACATCTTTGAGTAGCAAGAGCATCTTTAAGTATAGCTCCAGGGAATCTGGTACTGAGGCATTACAGACTCGGCTCCTTCTGAACTTCAGTATGTTACTTGTTTTAGTTGATTAAACATATCACACTGCTAACCAAATGTCATTACATTTCCCTCGCACTTCATATGAGCACTTTAGTAGTTTATTAAATTCATCTATAAAATGTCAACATATTTATTGTGTTAATGGCATTTTAGGATGGAAATACGATTTTAACCATGTCTTTAATAAAATGACAGGGTCTGTGGTCTAAACACAGGTTTTAGTATTTACTCTCCATATCCAGCCATATACAAAGCATGCTGGGAATTAACAATCACCACCAAAATATAATTGTATAACAAAGCCAATTCTCTTAAAATAAATAGGTAGCCTTCTTTCCTTATTTTTTTTCAGCTTAATCAGGTTCTCAGTTCAAGCATCAAAACTGATCATGTTGACTTGAAAATGAGGAAACACATATTCATTTATTATGTTCTTAATATTTCCTAATTTCTATACAACACGGAACCACAATTTCTTTAATAAAATATACACACTATTTTTAATTATCACCTTAATTTTCTAAATGAAAATTACAAGACCCATAATGCATTTTGCAGTGTATTCATCACAGAATCCTAAAAAAAACAATGCATCATTTATCATAAATCAGCATCTTAGAATGATTTCTGAAGAATCATGTAACACTGAAGGCTGGAGTAATGATGCTGAAAAATTGTAATACATTAAAATTGAAAACAGTTATTTTAAATTGTGATAATATTTCACAATATTACTGTTTTAACTGTATTTTGAATTAAATAAATGCATTCTTAGTGCGCATATGAGACTTCTTTCGAAAAAAAAAAAAATTCTTGGCAGCCTAAACTTTTGAACGATAGTATATTTATGCATTAAAGTTCAAGTTATGTAAAGTTATGTTTAAAAGTATGTTGATTTGTGCAATCAATACTTGGTCAGGGCACAAACTCCAGCATCAGTGAGGTGTGGCATGGATGTGGTCAGCCTGTGGCTCTGCTGAGGCATTATTGAGCCTTTAGCTCGTCTGGATTGTTGGGTCGACTGTTTCTCATCTGTCTCTTGAAAATATCCCCTAGATCCCATATGGGGTCTGGGCATGTTGGCTGGCCAATGAAGCACAGTAATATCATTGTCAGCAAACCACTTGAAAGTGGTTTTGGGACTGTGAGCAGGTGTTAAAGTCCTGCTGGAAAAAGGAAAATAAGCATCTCCATAAAGCTTGTCAGCAGATGGAAGCGTAAAGTGCTCCAAAATCTCCTGATAGACTGCTGCATTGACTCTGGACTTGATAAAACACAATAGACCAACACCAGCAGATGTCACGGCACCCAAATCATCACTGACTTCAGAAACTTCACTCTGGACTTCAAGTAGCTTGAACTCTGTGCCTCTTCAGTCTTCCTCCAGACTCCAGATCTTGATTTCCAAATGAAA
>SCHK01173718.1:0-10838 GCA_004124795.1 Poropuntius huangchuchieni | reverse complement strand
ATATATATATATATATATATATATATATATATTATAAATGTGTTATGCTCACCAAGGCTGCATATATTTGATCAAAATACAGTAATATTGTTAAGTATCACTCTTTTTATAACTCTTTTTCTATTTTAGTACACCTTAATGTAGTTTATTTTTATGATGCAAAACTTAGCCGTTAATCCAGTCTTCAGTGATCTGTCAGAAATCCTACTAATATACTAATTTGGTTCTCAGGAAACAATTGTAGTTAAAAACAGTTGTGAATGTTTTTGCTGAAACTTGTCTTTTAATGCATTTATTTAATGTCAAATTAATGCAGTTTAATGCATGCTTGCTAAAAAAAATTGATTTAAAAAACTTTACTGATCCTATTATCTATATATATTATATATAAGGGAGAAATATCTTTAATTATGTTGTTCTCAGATTATGTGATTCAGTTTCCACTGCTATTTGAGAGTTTACTTTAAGTAAGCTATCCCCAACATAATACATACTGAATTGTGTTTGCATAGCTCATCTTTGGCTTTTCTATTTCCTTCTCACTTTAAAAATCCTTCCTCATTCATGCTCGTAAGAAGATATGAGAGTACTACAAGGATGTTTGGTATGAGCAGTATCTCGAAAACATGGCTTGTGTGGCCGTGTTTGTTAAAGAGGTGGGGGGTCTGACAAAAATGTCCTCCCCTTTCTCGGAAGATGATAGTGAGGTTGCCGATAGATCTCCAAGGTGCCGATGCCGAGAGTGGGGACTCGCTGCACTGACGCTTGACAAAATATTTTGGTAGGAAATAAGTCATTACCAGAGCCAATGACAGGCGGACGATGAGTCTGGCATTGATCGGTGGCGGAGGGGGTGATGATCTGTCCATGCTTGCAAGTAACTCCATAGGGCACCACTCTCTCAGATTTCCCTACTCTGTCCCCATAACCAAGAGGTGGCCTTTGAAAAAACAACTATAAAAAAAAAAAAAAAAATCACTTCATCTCCGCTCCCCCCCCCCCCCCCCCCCCCCCACCGCCCTCACAGTACGCCCCCCCCCCCCACCCTCCCTTTCAGGGCAGGGGACGAGCTTCTCAGGCTTTGTGCAATTAAACACTCCATCTGTCTGAGAAGCCTACGTCCTCCTGGAGCATTCGCAGCCTCTTCTAATTGCAATTCTTATTAGAAATCAAGCACCACACTGAAGACACAATGCATGCATTTCAACATCCTCTCTGCAAAAGAAAAGTAGACAAAAAAAATCAAGCTAATTAATGATTATCCATAAGCTGCTGATCTGCATAACTGCGGCCATCCCTCTAGGGTTCAATTTAAGCCTGATTATGATGCCATATATCAGCTTACATTGTGCTTTATTCACACAAACGGAGGGCAAACCCGCTCTGAAAACACACACATACGCTTGTATACTTTATGTATAATGTATGTGACAATGTTTCTGCACTGCACAAAGAGTGTGCATCTTTTGATGTGTTCTTTGGGTGAAGTGTGAATTGAGGAAGGCTGGCGGCCAGATGGGACTGCTGGATCAGGTTACCTGTTAAAACTGCGCATCTGCCCCTGCAGTCAATCTCACTGATGTCTGTGACAGGTCGATGGAGCCTGTGCAGGAAGAGCTGAAGCACAGGATGGGAAGAGTGAACTGGGACGGGTCTGACCACTATAACTACCCCCCTCTCTGGGATTTCGCTGGACAGGGCAGGAATTCTGTAAGGCCACTTGGTGCTCTGGAGTCAGTGGGACAGAGGGACAAAGGCAGAGTTCAGTTACACAGGGGCCAGGGCCGTGGCACCCAGTCAATACAAAATAGATTTACAGAGTCTCTTACATAAGTTTTTGAAATGTCACAGGCTCCTCTGTCCCCTCTTTGTCTGCAAACATGGGTGTTGAGTATTATCGCAGATTCGTTCACACAGTTGCCTTGGGGAAGATGAGACCTTTGCTATCCTGTTAACATGTGCCCGAGAGCTTCAAAACAATATTATATACTTCACTTTTTGTTAGTGTGCTTTTTGAAAACGAATTTATGACAATGCCTTTTTTTTATTATAGAGTGACTATTTGCATTATAAGGGTAAATACCACTGGTCACACAGCACAACTTTCCCCTTTAATAGTCTGAATACAATACAATACAAAATGATGTACGACTTTTTTTACTTAGGTAATCTTAAATTAAATCCAACTTATTTATTTATTTATTATTCACTTACTACTTTTTATTGTTACCTTATCTTTTAATTTTATTCTAATAATACATATTATTTATTTTTGTAGTGATTTCAATATATGTTTTATTATAATTGATCAAATATACTTATTTACACTTATTTTGTTCTGTACGCTTTATATAATTAACATGACAGTATATGTGTATATACTAGTGTATGTACATTATCAAAACTTTTTCAGCATTATTTGATGAATAGAAATTCAAAAGAACAGCATTTGTGACTTTTGTGACTTTTGATCAGTTGGAAAAGTTCTTGCTGAATGAAAGTATTAACGTAAAATAAAGCTTTGGTTGTCTGCATATATAATAAAATTATATGTACAGTGTAAAATGGGCTATAGAAAAATACTAAACTATACTATGAAATGCTAAAGAAAATACTAATAATATATGGTATAATTATAGTTATGATTTAATAGTAATTATAATATATACACTATATATTATGTATCTCATGTTTTATAATAGCATGTTACTATTCGTAAAGCAAACAGTGTGTGTTAGTATTTACACTAGGGTGCAAATAGCACCTGTTTTCCTTTATATCTGCCTGCAAATAGCCTCTGCATGTGAACATTTATTGTATAAATACCCCTGCATTTACAAAGCCAGATTTCCATGGCTGTGTGGAATCATCCATAAAGCATTTCACCTGTCACTCACATAAATGTAAAAGACTGATCTTTGCTCTTTGAGTATCTCAGGCAAGAAAGGGGCCCTAACCCCGTCCCTGGCCTCACTCGTCTATTTTTGATATTCCGCTTATAAGTGATTTGAAAGTTGATTGTGAGCAGACAGTCTGAAACTTTCCTGTCAGCTACTTTAAGGGCAAATAGATAGCCTCATGAATTATGCATAGGAGACAATTTTCTCTCAGTCACTGAGTCATCAATCAGAAGCTTTGCGAGGACCCCGGAATCAGCCAGCCCAGCTACATTCAAAGCCTCTAATACACAGGGGCGGTTTGGGCAGCGTTTTACGAATTCCTCACTTAAGACAGCAGCAGTGTGAAAAAATTCCTCGCTGGCCGTCGCGAGCCACCTAGCTTCACAATGTTTCACTTTTCTTATTATTTAAAATGCACAAACCGCAGGTGCAGAACGGTTCCATTTTTCAAACAAAGATGTATTTTCATAAGGCAAATAAATGCAAATATTTGCACGTTTTGTCTTTTTTTTGTTGTTGCTAACAGAGACGCGTGGCTGAAAGGACCCTCTAGAGCAGCAATTTGATCCGTGATTGCATGCATTTACCCATGTAATTGAAATAATGAGAGATGATTGCTTTGAGCTATTAGTCATAAGTTCCTGATCTTTTTGTTTAATCCTGGCATCAGCTGTCAGTGTGCTGGTAGGAGCTTTGGGGAAGAGACACTAAGGATATCATTTGCATCACCTCAGACTGTAATTTTTTTCCCCTCTTTTTTTTTTTTTTCTTTCTCTCTCACCCTCTGTCTGTCTGTCTCTTTGAGCTGATGTTCTTAATTCTCCACAGCTCTCCAAGGTGCACAGGAGTTCTCATGATGTTTTGATGGGAGCAAAGTAAGACAGAGCCCAAATATTCATGGTACTCATAACCAGGATGTTGTCAGCCGTAAGCAAAATAAAAGTCTTGGCAGCAGGTGTAAGGAAGGTGTAATTCTTCCACAGAGGCCATTTTGCCCTAATGGGGACACGCTCTACAGCAGCCTGTAACACAAGGTGTTATGTATCACTCCACCAATGACAAACCCTCACAGCGTTTTACAAATGAAGTAATAATTCCCCATTGTATCGGGACCAGCTGTCTGAGACTATCAAAACAACAAAGGAAAAGAAGCAGGGGGAAAAAAAAGATAGAACGGCAATTAATCACAACCATTATCTTCAAGACGAATCAAAAGGTGTCAAGCTGTTTTCTAAATATTACTGTGCCAGCAATATTTGATTATGAATTTGACACAAGACAACTACAGCAGGTATCATAAACATCTGGTAATTACACAGAGACAAAACATTCGCCTTGTTTATATCAGCTGCGGCAGGCAGACTTGTTTAATTGACTTGCATTTCATTGTTAGGCTCCAATTTTAAACTTGTTTAAAAACACATGCTATGTGTTTCAGGTGGTTGGTGGAACGATGTTAATAATAAAGATCGTTGTGACTACCGGCACGAAGTTAGATGCTTTTGATTAGCACGTTTCATGTTTGTTTTAAATTACACTCTGAAAGCATAGATAGATAAAGGGCTTGGTTTTTTTCAGCATGAAATCTAATTTGTTTGTTGATGATGTGCTGCCATTGCAGAACTAAACTGAGCTTTCTCTCAGAAATTTCTTTGACTTTTGTTACTGTTTAGACTTGTCGCATTTGCTTATCTTGATATTCTCTTTGAAATGCTAAATTTTTATTTAAAATGTTTGTTTAAATACGTTTTGACTAACTTAAAGGCATAGTTAATGCCATCAGCATTTAACCCTGGTTGGCTTTTTCTTTGATCTGGGTACTGAAATGTTTATTATCAATGTTTATGGATCCCTTTGACTTTTGAGACATTTTTCAAAATACCTTTAGAGTATTTTGAGTTTCAAAGAAAATCAAACAGGTATGGAGCAAATGATGACAGAATCCCTTTGACCTAAAATAGTATGATTAACGTTTATTTGTCTTTAAAACATACAGGGAAAAAAAGTGAAGTTATCACATCGCTGCTAATGTGGAAGCAGCGCCGGCCTCTTAACACCAGACATCAGATCTCTTGCTTTTACAGCTTTTGAAAGCCTCGCCAGGTAGTTGCAAGCTTTTTCCCTCCCCCCGAATCTCCTGTATTTTTGAGCTGGAGAGATGGTGCATTAGACAGAGTGACAATTCCTGCAGGTGAAATGTGTGTCAATTCTCTGATGAATGCTCGTGTGTCTCCCTTCACTCTCTATCCTCTCTTCAACCCCTCTCCCAAAGGTAACAGGTATTAGTAAGAGATCTCTACATATTCCCCTGTAGGCTTTCCTTTAAAGAGCATCCTCTTCAAACGCCTCTCCTATTCAGCCAAATCTTTCATCTAAAGCATCCACTGCAGGCTATTATGAACCCTGACACTTACAAAAGATTTTTTTTTCCCCATCACATCCACCCATCTCCGCTCGAAATGATGCGACACACACATTAAGGGCCGCGTTTCTTTCCGAATCTGGGTTCCTGTCTCACGGGGGAAAGGAACGGTTAGGCAGAACTCACTTTCTGGATGGTTCATTGCTATTCTGAAAGCACCGCCGCTGTTTGTCTGAGGGTTCGCTTCTTTTCCCTCCGAGTCCTATTCCTTCTGTCAGCATGTCTGCGAGCGCAGGCAGGTACACACATGCGGCAAATAAGCAAGGTCACCTCCAAACTCTCTGAATGTATGAAATCTCTCTACTTTCTGGCAATTTAGTGTTCTTTTCTTTTTTGTAGCCAAGCGTGTGAGATCCATAACACGATATGGAATACATTCTGCGGTCACTTGCCTGAACTCTCGCGTTCCAGGTGGCCCCGGCGTGCTTTTCTGCTCAGCGGTATGAGGCTTTTTAGAGGCATCGTCTTCCCCCAGACACAATTTCAATGTTCAAAGCATTACGAGGAGGCATGAGAGAGATCTCACTGTCTTGCTACCGTAATTAAATAGAAATGCAAAGCACAGAGCAATTTGGGCCCCGGTGAAGGCTGGATATTTCCTTTAACAGTTACAATTTAATTGGACCATATCAATTTATTTCACATTTTAAAATGTCATGGCTTCGCAAGAACTAACAAAATTTGCATCCTGCACAGAATGTTATTGCACAAGAGTGAAATAAATATATAAGTCTAAATGCCAGTGTAAATGCCAAGTATTTCGAAAGCCGCTAAAGTAGGCTTGTAAAAGCACAGCATCCTCTCTCCTGTGCCTGCTCTTCGCAAAGTTTGCCAAATGCTTTCAGTGCAAGCAGTCGGGCTGGCTTAAAAGGATAGCAAACTGTGTCATGCCATTGTTAGTGTTTTGACATCTGTTTTCAAACTCAAAGAATTACTCATCCACACAACCAAGGAGCTACAACTTTGACACACAGCCAATGAGGACAAAGGACTACCAATTTGTCCAATAACAAATTATAAAATACACCAGAAGCCACACTGTAAATTAGCCAAGGTCTTTAGATGCCTCTCCAATAATGAGATAAAATGTGCTGCAGTCATTTAAAGAGGATTTTATATCATATGCTTTCCGTTGCTGTCATTAAACTGTGACCCTCAAGTGTGTGTTTCAACAGGATTCTCAGCTGCAAACTGTTAAACTGCTGTAAATATGAACCGCCGGCAGTCTTTCACCGTAAAACAATTTTTTTTTTAACAAATATCATCTTTATCCTCTGCTTGCTTATTTGCTTAAATCAATTGTTTTTACTGCAGGCGTAATTCTAAAATACCTTTTTGCCTTCACTTGCAATTTCTGTTCTTTTAAACAAACAACAGCATTGTCATAGCAAATTCTGCCATCAAAATAACATTAATAGATGAAAGAATGGTTTGATACTGCAGAATGTGTTAACAGCCGTTTTAATAACTGCCTCTGCCAATATAAAAATANACAACAGCATTGTCATAGCAAATTCTGCCATCAAAATAACAAAGAATCGTTTGATACTGCAAAATGCGTTAACAGCCGTTTTAATAACTGGACATAAATGCTCCTTAAAATGTTATTCAGTATATTATTAACATATTCAGTAAAATGTCAGTTTATGAACAATTCAATAAAAGGATAGTTCACTTAAAAATGCTCTCTTTCAATTTCCTCACCCCCATGTCTTTACAATCCTGTATGACTAGATTTGTTCTGTGCAACACAAAATATGATATTTTGAAAAATGTCTCATTTATTTTATGTTCTACAGAAGGAGGAAATACAGGTTTAGACTGGTATGAGGTTGAGGAAATGAGTAAATGCAAAAAAAAAGTATTTTTTAAAGTAATTTAGTCCCTGACATTCCCAAACATTGCAATGCTGTGTGAGTAAAATGACAGCTAGAATGCTGAATTGACCAATGAGCATCCCAAACCAGAACTTTTACATATATTATAGTGTGTGTATATACAGACAAATGTGTAGTATATCAGAAACCACAAATCTTTTTTGGATGTTGTTTTGTTGTTATTGTTTAATTTTGTAACATTTTGCCTTTACAACCACTCTGCGGATATTTCTTTTCGCTGCTTTTGGTGCAAACTGTCACAATAGCATTCACGTTTAGTTCTCTCTTCCGGGCCTTTGGGTGGTGTCTCGTTGCATTCAATTATGAATCCAGATTAATTTATTCCAGTCCCTGCTTTGTTGTTTTAAATGGGTTAAAAGTTGAAAGATGAGCAAACTGTCATATCAGCATACTCCACCGGGGCAGACAAGGAGACGAACCTGCCTGGGAAAAAAAAAAAAAAGGCTGTTCAATGAGGCCTCAAATTCCAAAACAATTTATCACCAGATTAAATATCCCTGAAGAGGAGAAGGACTTGTCCATGGGCTGTTTGTAATTCAATGCAGCAGCAACATTGTCAAGTGCCAAGGCTGAACTAAGAGACTTATTACTCCTCTGTGACAAGTTTAGCCCCCGGGTGTCTGCAGAAAGCCTCTCGTTACACGTAAAAAGTACCCTCCTTGTAAAAGTGTTGTCTGCGAGTATTTAAAGTCATTATCGCACAGTATTTACAAAACATCCCATCAGAACAGTTTGACATTTGACCGCCTATTTTGCTGATTGTGTACAATAGAGGTGTCATGGTGCTCAAAAAGAGCTCTTTGGAATGTGTACAAACTTTGGGCAAAGTTTAGGTTATCATGTAGCACTCAACAGAAATGAAGACGTGCTAAAAGAGAGATAAGATGGAGTGAGAGAACATTCTCTCCCACATTCCTTACCTGCACCTCGTGGTGAGGAACCAGTTCACTGACACATGATGAATTAGCTCGCTCATTACCAAGGACAGGAGTTTTTCTTTCAAAACAGAGGAAAGGGCTCTGAGCGGCGGCTTTCCAGGCGTTTGTCACTGACTTAATGACTCTGTTGAAATGTGGAAGTACATACTGGTAAAACAAATAAGCTAACACGGGCAACAAAATGCCAATAAGAGCTGAATGTTTGTGTCTGTAAGTGTATGTTTGTTTATGTTTACTGTATACTAATGCTATATATATTTCACGATACATTAACAGCTTTGTCATCTATTTTTTTCATTAAGACTAGTCATAATCATTTTTTAAATGTCAGTTACATAAAAGAGTATATGGTCTGTTATATATATATATTATTGTAATTATATAAGTGTTACGAAATAATGCAAAATATAATTTTAATTGTATGTAAATTTAATCTCCATCTTCATTATTATTTATTTTTTACATGTGCTTTTAAGATTTGTTTTCCATGATTTAATGATTTTTAGACTCTACAATGACTCAACATGACATGATGACCTAATGACTATCAATTAATGCTTATCAAGTGATTTTTTTCTAAATATTAAAGATAAAAAAGCAGTCATACATAAAACATGATATACATTTTTTTTTCTGTGGTCCTCAGCATTTTGTACAAGATTATTAATTATTACCTACCTCCGCTTTTCTAAGAGGAGACTGTTTATAGAGACCAAAAATAAGCCTCCTTGGTTTTCAATCAATGATGTTTCATTTAACTTTAGGCTGTGTTGTCGTTCATCATCTACAATTAGAGAGCTCTTATTGTCAACAATTAGATGTGAACAGTGAGCAGAATAATGTCACAAAGTCAAAAGTTGAATCAGCCAAATGTAGTGATCACAAAAAAAAGGAAAAGGAACGTAAGATAACAACAATATTTGATTTCCGAAGCTGGAATGTTTCATAACAGACGACATTATGCGCATGAATGAAGTCTATTGTCTTGAACAGGCTGGAATATGGCAAACATCTCAGTTTTATCAGTTCTAGTAATCATCTCATAGACGTGTTTAGCAACAATGCATGTCAGGATCACGCAAGAGAAGCGGAAACAGTTCAAATATACCATGCATCTGTGATATCCATCTGTTTAGAATTAGGCTTGGGATTTAGGAGGCAGTCAGTCATAATATTTGGCTATCTTGGACTTTTTTCTCTGGAAGACCTCCCCCGCTCCGTCCTGGGAATCGCCCTCCATTTGCTACTACAAATAAACTTTGGATTCATTCACCAAGTTTGGTGACAATTGGATGTAAACTGTTTTCATCGCTTTAAAGGGAGATTTGCCTCCTTGCCTCTCTAGTGAAAACACCTTTTGACTTGAGCCAACAGTGCAAATTATCGAGGAAAAACAAACAGTCTGGGAGGGAGCGGACCTTTTTGTTCCACGCATAGATACGGATGAAAAGCCCCTGTTTTGGCGGATGAAGGGATGTCACGGACATGGTGTACACACCTGTTATTCCGTCTCTTTTCCATTATGAACGCCTTCACGACAACAAAGCTGCTCCGAGCAAAAGACACCACCCATTCTTTCGTCCACTGTCGTGTTTTCTCCACAAGACTGAATAAACCCCATTAGCACCTTTAGCGTAATTATATCCTCTCAGGTGTCGTTTAATGCCTCGACTTGACAGGTTTTCAAGTCTCCCTGTCATGTTCTGGAAGGTCAGAACCCTTCATCTGACGTCAAAGGATGGGGCATTTACATTTCCACAAAAAGACATAAAGTAACAGCGATGCTAATGATCAATTCGGTGTTTTAAAGTGTTTGGGTGTGGCCCCAGAACACATGTATCATCATACAGACACACACACATTGTTCACCTGATCCCGGTCCTTGTTATGGTCTTTGTTTCCCCTCCTCTGACAAAGAGCCCCAACAAACCGTGTTTCACCTGCAGAAACACAATGTAAACAAGTGACTGATGGCTTCTAATAATGAATGTAAAGAGCCATTGTTCTGCGTGGAGTCATTGCTTCATGTAAAGATTTAGTGTCAGGCCTCAGGGTAGCTACCTAATGCTTGTCTCACTTTTCCTCATAAACATCAAAGAGAGCTTGTCTTCAAAAGTCACAATAAAGCACATAGGTAGAGCCCTGGAGTTTGCAGGGCGCTCATTCAGCAGACACCCACCCGTGACATTGTGCCGATGGGTAGATATCTTAGATGTCAGGGGATGCCCTGCGTGGTTTGCTCCAAATGAACTCGGCAGAGCTGCCAAATCCCTACAGGAAAGGAAAAGGTTGTGTGTTTGTTGATGTGAGGAGGGCTTGTCTTTTGTGAAGGTAATTATCCAGTGTGCAAACACAGCCTTTTAGTTGCACTCTGAGTACAGATGTGTGTTTTGTTTGTGTTGTTTGTGAATATGTAAGCATCTCCTAGGGGAAGAAAAAAAAAAATCAAACCACAGGCCTCGAGGTCAGAAGTTCAGCCGTGATCTCAGTTCCGCCTGATCATGATATGATTTAAAACTGACGTTTGAAGGTGGGGTTTTTTTTTTTTCAACTTCTGGCAGTTGTATATCTAGGGGGTTGATTTTTACTGAAAACAAATTGTAATAATTTTTTCTCTATACATACATAGGCCTACATACATTCTACAAAGTTTAATATGCTCATCAATTTGATCAAAATT
>SCHK01173612.1:0-21473 GCA_004124795.1 Poropuntius huangchuchieni | reverse complement strand
CTGAAGGATCATGTGACACTGAAGATTAATGTAATGAAGCGGAAAATTCAGCTTTGCACCACAGTAAAAATATTACGTATTAAAATAATAATAATAATAATACCTAATATATGTGTAATATTTATTATTATATTTATTAT
The DNA here is from genome assembly GCA_004124795.1 of Poropuntius huangchuchieni. Taxonomy (NCBI): domain Eukaryota; kingdom Metazoa; phylum Chordata; class Actinopteri; order Cypriniformes; family Cyprinidae; genus Poropuntius; species Poropuntius huangchuchieni. The sequence continues at coordinate 21,333 of SCHK01173612.1, read as the reverse complement.
AATCGCAATATTGCTGTTTGACAGTGTTTTTGATCCCAAACTTTTAAAGAATTTTAAAGCATCCTTGATGAAAAGTTAATTTAGTAAATAAACAAACAAACAAAAAACAACAACAATCAAACAAATGTTTTAACATTAATAATAATGAGACATGTTCCTTGAGCAGCGAATCAGCATATTAGAATGATTTCGGAAGGATCATGTGACACTGAAGACTGGAGTAATGATGCTGAAAATTCAGCTTTGTATCACAGGAATAAATTACTGTCTATATGTCTGTCTGTCTGTCTGTATGTCCGTCTGTCCCCAGTCTTTTGAATGGCACTGTATGTATTTGTGACCATAATAAACAGAATTAAATGTAGCCATTTTTATTTGAATATTTAGCTAAATATTTTGTTTTTAACTAAAGATTTAGCAAAATCAAAAGGCCATTATTTTAATAGTGACAGGCATCTTTGGGGACTGTTCTTATTATAGCTCACACTCCATTTTTTCCCCCCCTAATTTCATTTTATTTATGTTTTAACTTTAATTAAATTTATTTAGATTACATTTTTGGTTGATTTTACATATTTAACTGGCAGTTCATGGATGTAGAAGATCACACATTGTAATCAATTACTTTAATCATATAATTATGAATAGTACAGATATTAATATTTTAACATATTCAGTCTTTTAATGCCCTGTTTTAAACATTTGTGTTGTTTTCCACTTGCTCGCGGCAACACAAATTGCGTGGGAGTGTGTCAGTGTAGTACATTGTTAATCAGGCCAGTCTCTATTGTCTTCATTTGCCTTTTAATTAACAGCGCTCCCTGATATAAACAAATAGTTTTCAGTCAGTTAACCAGTGTGCATCTTTATTGTTGCATGGCCTCTTCTTGTCAGAGGAAATCAGCTCAGTGTTATGTCTCTTTCTAAGTAGTCTTTTAGCCAATTTACAATGCTTCTCCTACACCTGACAGCCAATTATCCACAATTATACAACAGTATTTAGCAAACCTGTTCTTTAGAGGCGGACGCCCCCTCCTCAGAGCTGTCATGTTAAGATTTGACCAGACTATGAGTCTCTCTGCAGTAGTCAAGATCATGTTAAACAAAGATAAGGATATCTATCTGCTGGAGTCCATTGAGGGTGGACAGTATATCACACTATCACATCCTCCAGAGATTTAGGTCAAAGTGTTTATTTCATGGTTAGATTTGTTCATTACATGATCTTGAAAATTTCAAATCTCAGCCAATGGTGATTTCAGAGGAACATGTTCACCTCACTGATCTCGCTCTCCCCCTCTGATATCACATATGTGGCTGAGGAGTTCATCATTTCAAGAACAAAGTATGCAGCATTGGTCACTCAGAACCTTGACACAATCTACCGACTGACCCGACTCCACTCCACATCTGACCTCACTTGAGAGATACCAGATGAAGACTACTGGCTGCTCTCCCTCTTCCCTTTTATGTCAAAAGCGTTTGAGTCCGGTATGTGTAACTTTCTTTCTGAGAACAATCTGCTTGACCTCTATTAATCAGGCTGGAACCTGGCCACTCTAAATGAAGAGCTTACTTTAGCCAGAATGCCCTCACTCAACTCCACACTAATTTACTCTTTACTCTCACAAAGTTGAAGAATTTCCAAGCTGAGATAGCATTTCTGGATCTGTACTTTTACTTTATTTTGTCTTGTTTACCAGATCATGCCAAGTCATGAGAAGAGCACACTCTCCTTACCCCTCGTACCTCTGGTGTTCCACAGAAATCTGTACTCGGTCCTTTACCATTCTACTATAAATCAGTTGAATAGCAGTGTTACACATTATAAAAACAGGTAATTACAATAAATTGTTACTTTTGATAGGTACAGTCATATTTGCCAAAAAAGGCCCATTGTCTATTGTCAGTAGTATTCTATGTAAGCTTACACAGAAGTCATATTAAAACCAAGCAGATTTCTGTTGGTTGACGCTATACTTTTGAAATCGCTTGCTTGAAATTCCTGATTGCATTAAGTTTTTTAGTGGCCTTATCTGTAACTTCCATTACACCACACTTTTTTTCCACTACAAATAATAAGTACGCACGTCCTGATATTGCTGAGTTAGATGTACATATTTTGTTGACCCTGGAACAACATTCTAATCCAAAAATATAATCTTGACCATATTCCTACACCTAAACCTAACCTTACCCACAAGTAATCCCTAAAATCAGAGGAACTGATAGATGAATTACACTGATGTACAGGTACCAAATACTAATTATGATCCTAAACTTCACGAAAACTATAAACTGGTTCTTGAAATCTGATTGGTTAATCACAATGTTGTTCCAGGGTCAGCAAAGAGGTTGACCCAGGAACACGTCGCACTTGGCAATATCAGGTTCTGCTAATAAGCACACATTTATTTATTTGTAAGTTTTTAACACATATATCTCAAATAAAATTTATTTTATTTTTGTGTCACTGATAAGTATAATTAACCCTGTTTAGAACTACAATACCCATAATGCTGTAATACAGTATACTATAACAAATTATATGATGCTTCTAAACACTAAATATACTTAGTCTCAGTCCCTTTAACATGAGACATTTTCAGTTGCATTTATACAGTATGTCAATAAACTGAAAGGTTATTTATTATTGTTAAAGTTATTTATCTATTATTGTTACTTATTACTTATTAAAAATTAGCTTGGATACTATATTGTAAACTGTACAATTGAAAAAAGTCTGTGATTAGTGAATGTATAGTGGATATAATCCATAATAAGTGATCTAATTGCATAATGATTGTATTTATTTTCACATTTTTGTCTGTTCTGCTAAACCGGCTAAACCAGTCTCTAAATTATGGATCTGAACATGACTGAGCTCCTTTAACTCCCAGCCAAGATGTCTATCACCTACTTCATCTCGGTCACATCATTCAAGAGCAAGCTCTTCACATTTCAGAAATATTGTGATTCATCCTTTCAATATGCACACAACTCCTATTCTTTCTCTCTCTCAGACCTGCAGAGCAGTCACATTTCTGCCGTTTCTGGTGAAAGTTGACTTATCTTATAATAGACTTGACTCATCTTTAGATGTATTGATGGTATATTAAACATTGATGTAGCTTTGTAATATTTTGTATCTTCCTTAGAACTTGAAACCTTGGTCAGGTTTCAAGGCTCTTGACCCTTTAGCTGCTTTTATCACTGATGGCCATTTAAAACATATGTACACTTTAAGTCAGTCTGGTAAGAAAGTATCCACCAAGGACATTATATGTGGACCTGACATTCTTCATAGGAGATGAAAGAAATAGCATGAACATGTCATTTTGTAACATCATTTTTATTTTATTCATTGTCAACTTGAAATCAAACCTAATATGTATGTAATCTTGAATCAAAATGTTTCCTCTGGATTCCTTGTTCTGTTGAACAGTGTTAGCCAACAGTCAAATAGCTATTTAAGCATTGCTTTAGTAAACTCACCTGTGAAATTCTATGTGTAAAACACACTTTACACCATCCAATCAATTTCAAATAAATATGTTGTTGTTGTTGTTGTCAGAGAACATACTGTTTCCTTCACAAATGCATTACATTACCTAAGTAGCTTGGGTGGCAAACAATTTCACGTTGGCTTTAAAGTCAGTGTTTGTTTGTTTATTTGGATGTAAGCGTGGCATTCGGCCCTTAGCCACTGATACCTGGACAACTCTGGTGACTGAACTTCTCTCGTGTGCCTTTATTTATTCATTTGCTGCAGGCGGACCCCGCTGTGCTGTTTTCTGGTGCTTTGTGTTTCTGAGGCGCTGAGCTCTTCTATGACAGAAATGAGGAAAATCATACCACACCCCTTCCCTATAGCCTCCAGGTCTAATAAAAGGCCTCTGATTGCTTCCTCTTTCCTCAGGAGAGACAAAAAGCGAGATAGACTGTAAAAACAGCGTAGACATAAAAGCAGGTCTAAAAGAGACAGAGAGAGAAAGGGAAATGGAGAGAAACAGCGGTGCGTGAGTGGCCGCGGTGCTCCGTGTAGGGCTAGGCGCTAACAATGAACCATCTCCTGTGAGTTTTATTAAATCAGCGTGAGATTGACACCTGAATATGTTTTCATCCTCTAGATCTGCACAAAGCGTGCGGTGCTTCAGGCGCCGGTCCCCTCATTAGTACCCTGTTTGGCAATGAACTTCTAAAGGCAGCCCTCCAATATATCAATGTCTACATTTCAATAGAAGGAGAGGCGCTAACGCTACTACAGAGGAATTCTGAAAGCGAACTCAGTGGCCTGCAAATTTCCTCGCCTCTTCGTTGTGAACCTTGTGCTTCTATTGTGGACATCTTTCCATTTCTGTGTATGTCGCTGTAGATAAAAAAGCAGCCTTTATATACAAACAAAAACTGTAAAAGGTAGCGTTAGCTGTGTCGCTACGAATCAGTGTCATCAGTGTCAGGCAAAATGTGCAATAAATATTTATGTTGACTAAAGGATTCTCACTTTCATGAACTATGCAACATACATTTTATTTTAACAACGTTTAAACATACTGTTTATGATGAAAAAAAACAAACACTGCCAGATATTAACAATGCGCTAGAATTAATAATTATTTATTATCAATTAATTATTTTTTTTCCATTTTTAGAGTGTGACATTTTGTAGAAAAAAAAATCATAAAATGAATAAAAATGCTTTTTTTTTTTTACATTACTTACAGGTGTAGAAATCACACTTTTAAATGAAACCTGCATCAGGTTAAAAAATAAACAAAAAAATAAACAAAAAATAATAAATACATTTTAAATACTTTTTTTATTTTTAGTATTTTTAAATGAGAATTTAATAAAATACACAAAATGTCATGATTTTTTTTTTTTTTTTTTTAAATCATTTTAAGTCATCTTGAGGCCCCATTAGAAGTTTGTTGAGCCCTCGGTTGAGAACCACTGCTGTATATGACATAAATTTTAGGTCTGCTATAGTTTGACACATGATTCACATGATCATTTTGAACAATGGCAATTTTAAAGTTATTTTTTGTAGAATTAGGGATGCAATGATAATACAATTATGGCCAATACAATAAACTGGTATTGATTGATTAATAGACTGATTATTTTCATTGTGTGGCTGATTACCAAAAATGGCTGATATTAAAATTTAATTAAATGAAAATGTATGCGAATTTAGCCTTGATGGCAGTATTACTTACAGTAATGTACTTACATTCATTTTTATATCATTTAAATATGACATAAAGTTAAAAAAATGTTTATGAATATGGAGTGACAAAGTATTGACAAAATTTAAAGGTCATTTTCTTTCAAACACGAAAGAGATAATGACTAAAGCCAACAACTGTGGGAAAATTAACAATGCTACCAATGTGTCCTTCCCTTCACAACATCAGGCATCTTGCCATATGGTGACATATGTCAATGCCGTTGTGGCCTCTGCATTACAGATTGAGCAAAGCGGTCAAATTTACATGATGTCACCCCAGATGTCGGTCACATGTAGCTTATGTGCCCTCGGTATCAGGGGGAGCATCTGGAGGGGGTCTTCGAGAGCGCATTTGTTTTTCGTGCTCCATAAAGCCCCCTTAGCTCTGAGGGAGAGGAGTTTGAATCAGGCCAGAGGAGACACGGGGCAGTCAGTCCCAGCCTCCCTGCGCATCTGGCACGGACGAACGGTGCGTGAAGGAAGGGGTCTGACTCCTTGGAGGCAAATGTCAATGGCTTTAATGCAGAACGTATTTCAGATTACAGATTTAGCAGGGTGGGATTCTGCTGTCGAGTTTGTAAGACAAGAACCACACACAGCCCGTCTTCACAGCTGTGGATAAAAGCAAATGACTGTGATTTGTGTTTTTCATATGTCGGCTTGATTGTGTGGTGCTGAAAGGAGCGTTAGAAATGCATGAAGAGACTCTGACCTTCACTCAGACATAAAAGCTGGAAGAGGCCAAGTATGTCCTCATATTAAGCTGAACCAAAGGCAAGCATATCTCCTATTTATCGTCTATTTCCTCTTTCAGTCTTCCATGTGTTTGGCTTTGTTTCTTTCATTACTTCAGAGCGGTCTTGATATGTGGCTCGGTCCATGTGTGTCGTCAGTAGAGATATGGCTCTAATTTGATTTGAAAATACTTCCATTTGAGGCAGCAAAAGTGTTAGCTAAGTAGCAAATGTTAGGCCCACCCATGTAGTCTGACTAACTGTAGTCTGACTAAATACAAAAGCTATTTTGCTTTGCTAATTGATGACACTGTACGTTTATTCTGCTGTTTATACTGCATGTCAATCATGGCAGCGATTTTCAGATAATTGCTAATACTCTAGAAACTTAGCACAAAGAGATTGAGCTACTAAATGGAGCTGGATCTTTATTATGATTCAAATCTGACACATGTCACCTCTCACTCTTTGCACTGATTAAATGTGATGTTTTGTAATGTTTTCAGTGTTAAAATAGTTTCCTATTCAGCTTAATACAAAACTATAAGTGTGCATTTGTCAGTCCTGTTCACACCAACACAAATAGTTGACACAAAAATCTGATCACATGTGATTAATCTGTTCAGACAAATGCACAAAAATGGCAGAAATGCTGAATGAAAACGCAGATTCACTCTCTGAAAGTAGGTGGCGCTTATAGCAAAGCAGAAATACAGTGGTTACCACAGTACACAAATTTTCATTTCTACCACTGTCGCAGAGAAGAAAATAAGTATTCACATTTTCTAATAGCCATTCAGATTTTTGTGTTTGCTTATGAAACAACACCAAATACAAGAGTACAGAGACCAAAAATACACTGTCGCGTAGTAAAATAGTCTGTTTATGAGTCGTAGTTTTATGTAACAGCAGCAGCTCTGGATATAAAACATGTAAATGCATTTGAAATTATTTGCAATGCAATGGAAAAGCAATTCAGTTTATTTAAAAAAATAAAAAATAAATAATACAATTCTGACAAAAAAACGTTACAACACAAATTTTAACACCAAACATTTAGCTTGATGTAAACAGGCCTAGGTCAATTTTATAGGTCAGTGCTTTGTTTTTATGAACTTCTATCCAGCCTGACACAGAAACTTTGCTTTGATCAATAATATGAGTTTGGGGGCGGGGCTATCTGTTTGACCAACTAATGAAAGTCAAAGAAATTGTTCAAAAACCTGTTCAAAAACCATTACTTTTGCATTTGCTGATGCTGTTGGCACAAATAATTATGCATTTCATCTTTAAATTATTTATTTTCCATGTAGATAAAGTGTACTGTAGACACACAAAGTGTACTGTAGAAACACAACCACAATCTGCACACACGCAGTACACATTTGTGTCATCTGCGAGATCAATAGCTGATTTCTTTTGAAGCCCCCGCTTTCCTCTCCTCCTCCTCAACTCTTTATCTACAACACCTCCTCCATCTTTCCCTCTCTTCTCTCCCCAAGAATTGTTGATGGATTAGCAGCACACTCCGTCCTGAAGAGACAGTGTGGCACACGGCCAAACACCCTCCACCCCACACCAGCTTTAACCTTTACTCTAACCCCTCCTTCTTGCTATATCTCATTACCCCTCACAGATTAGAGTGCATATATCTGTCTAATGCTTGTATACATTGTCCTCTTTAGTGCATACATCCTCAGCTGACCTCTCTTTATGGTTTATATAACAAGAAATAGATAAGTGCTTTTGCCTCAGACAGTCTGAGACAGTCTAACAGTCATTTGACCTAAGGAGGAGCAGCCGTGTTGTCTGACTGTGACTAAGTACATGAGTGATCTTGTTTTGCTAATTTATGACTTTGAAGCCAATGTTTTAGTCTAACAAACAAAACATGACAAAAGTTTGTCTGCCGTTTTTAAGTCTGCAACTAGNGAAGCCAATGTTTTAGTCTAACAAACAAAACATGACAAAAGCTTGTCTGCTGTTTTTAAGTCTGCAACTATATGATCAACAAGAAACATGTTAACATTAGTCTGCCTGAATCTGTTTAGTCGATAATTATGCTATAACACCTTTCACACATGTTTGAAATCTAGTCACTAGGTTATCTGCAAACTGTCTCCAGCAAGCCAGAGGGCAGTAATGAGCAACAGCCACTGTTTTTAAAGATCTATTTATGGGATTTTTATGCCTTTATTTGGACAGGACAGTACAGAGTAGACAGGAAAGCATTGGGTGGAGAGAGAAGGGAGTGCAATCGGCAAAGGACCACGAAATGGGATTCAAACTCGGGTAGCCACGAGTGCAGTTACGATGTATGTCAGCACACTGACCACAAGGCTATTGGTGTTGATGGTTCAGTACAATTAATCTCATTTGAAATCCTTAGGCATAATTCTGATGACCTCAAAAGTTAATTTCTGCTTATCTCTTGTAACTTTGAAAAAGCAAAAGTATTGGTTACAGTGAAGGAATTGCAATGGAAATAAAAGAGACCTATCTATATAACTGTTATACTCAGTGTTTCAGTGACAACATAATGCCATAAACACTAAAACCTTCACAACATTACAACTCAAATAATACAGAAGAATTGATGTAATTAATGTTTAACATTATAACCTTCACATTTCTGCTTTTAAATCCTCCAAAAATGACTTGTTTAAATTCATTGTAGGTGTCCCATGGTAACCTTGTTTTTTTTTCATGTAGATTTATTTTTATAATTGTAATCATCATTACATATGCTACAGATGTGTTGTTTGAGCTTAACTTGAAACCAGAATACTCAAGGTTATATTTTTTTATTTTTGTTTGAGAACAGAACTGTGGATTCATAGATGTAATCTTGAGACTATTTTTTTAGTTGACATATCTTTGCGATAAATTGCATAAAGCTAGCACAATAACATCAACAACATGACAGAAAACAACAAGCTGAATCTTTAAACAACAGGGTTGAATTCAAGAGTGTAACAAGAGGTCTGCCTTTGATCAATTTGAAGTCATTTTCTATGACAAGTAAGTTCCCAGTGAGTGAGAATATGTTATGATGTTTTTCACTAAAGCACCTCCCTTCAAAATTGGTAAATTTAGAGCACAGAATATTATGTGTACACCAGCCGAGATTGTATTTACACTGCAAGCAGTTAACACAGAACAGTCCATATTGAAAGACTGCATACGCTTGACAGCTGGGGTACAGACCTCGGTCATTCTGGGAATAATAAATAGACAGCACTGAACTCCACTAGGGATTTTTTTTTCCACCAGTGTAGATAAGGGTGCACCACATTAGTTGGCTGAGTTCAAGTTTGCTCTGAGAGTAAGCACTTTGTCGTTCCCACAGGGACCAATATGACCTGGCTATACCCTTTTCTTTCTTTACATTTGAAAATATCGTTTTCTGGCTGTAGAGGTGCCCTCTGCCTCCTCATTGCCTCACATTGACAGGCCCAGAGCTTCTGCTCTCTCCACTAGCATCTTTACCTATGGGAGATACCCATGTACCCAAATTAAACCGAAAAAGTCTCCTTGCCGTCTGCAAAGGTTGACTTGCCATAAAAAAATAGTCTTGTTTTAGCAAAAGGAAAGAGCCAACCCCCTCTTTCCCTGTTTCTTGGGGAGCAGGGGTGGCCTCATTCAGCAGAGCTAATCCCTGCCTGGTGATGTGGAAGAGAGGGCCAGACGAAGTGGCACATGTCTGGGGCGCAGACAGCCTCTACCCAGCCAGTCCTGTCTGATGGTCGGAGCCAAAAGATGAGTCATCCTCAGGGAGTGTGAGGACACAAGGTCTGGAGGCAACGAAGACCTGACAGACATACTGAGGCTCCACTGGCAATCTGCTCAGTATTGACATAACTGACGTACAGAATGCTTTGATGTTCTTTAGGTTTTTGTCGTAACATTTCAATACCACAACAGGAGCTCTTCACTTAGTGGACTCTTGCATTGTCCTGTGGGCTGTTATTGTCATGTAGATATTTGTATGTAGGTTTGAACACGAGATGTGGGTGAAATAACATTTGAGAAGGTCCACAATATGGAAAAGGAAAATTGTTTAAAAACCTATACTGTAAGATTTGTCAACAATTAGAAAAAAAAATTGTACCTTTTGAGGTATAACGCTAGCTTGTCACTGGAGCAAAACCCTTAAAGGGACAAAAAAGGTGCATATTAGTACCTTCGAGTAGTAATATATACCCTTAAAATACACAAACATTTCACAAATATCATGAATTATTCATTCATGAATGTCATTTTGTTTTGAGGAGTCACACCACATGACATGACATTTTACAATCTTGCCTTGTCAATAAGAAACATATTGACCTTGACACACAGTCAACATTTGCTGGTTATGTTTCTGCATGTTGGTTGCCCCACATGACTTTGAATTTAAAGGTAGTGACATCTTTTTGTTCAAGAATTATATGTTTTTCTAATAATTAATAGTAAAAGATTATGGCAAACTTTTTTTCATTCATTTTTTTTGTAGGATTTTTAAGCATTTCGAATAAATTATACACAGAACAAAAAAAAAAAAAGAGCATCTCATTGATTGATGAGACCATGTGTCTTTGACATAAGCATGCCAGATGTTTAAATGTCACTGCGAGTGCATCTGAACATTAATATCAGTGTCTGATCACTTTTGGACAACTGAGCAATAATCATTTGGAGCTTGTACAACCAACCTGGAGCCTGGTATGCTACTAAAGCATCAAGCCAAATCGAACACTGTCCGATCTGGACTCTTGGTGCAATTAAACCCGCAGTTGAGCCCATCTGTTGGTGGCGGCTAACACTGAGATTTGTTTTAGCACAAAAACTTGGCCTACTGAGTGTCACAATGGGTCCTTGTCTTACAACTCGCATCACTTGCTGGAACTATAAAGGGATTAGATTAACAAATCTGGTTTTAAGGGTGTGAGTGTAATCTCCTTATTTTGACATTTCAAATGGCCCTGGTGAAGAGTTGTGCAGGTAAACTAAGAGTTAAAACAGAATTCACTCTTTAGTGAATCCTTGAAAGGGGAGCTCATAGATTAGAGAACGTGAAGAGGTGGTGTATAAAAAGGTAATCTGTCGGATTAGTCATCTCCCCATGGTAAACAACAGGGCTATGCTTGAGGCCTTTCTTTATGGTCTGTGTTGCGTTGAGAAGAGTGCAGTGGGGATAGAAGAATGACAAACAAGATGGACGTCAGTCTTGTTGTCTGAGCCCTAGAGAATGCTGTGATTTTCTCCTCTATCTCATGGGGTCGTGAGGCAGTTAATCCTTCTATCAATATTTTCCTCCGTTTGCTTATTGTCCCTCCTGCATTTTCTCTAGGGGTGTCCAGTCCTGCTCCTGGAGGGCAACCTTTCTGCAGAGTTTAGCACAGATCCTAACTAAACCTACCTGAACCAGTTAACTAAGGTCTTGAGGATTAGTCAAAACTTCCAGGAGTGGGATTGGACTCATCATCTTAATTCTTCCTCTACACTTCATTCTCCTCTTCTTCAACAGTAAACTTGTCAAAAAGAGCAGGTGTATGTTAACCCATCCCTTCGCCATCTTCATTTCACTAATTTCACTATTAAAAGGAAGACCTCCAGCCAACCAGCCATCTCACCAGCTGGTTTTTATTCTTCTCAAGGTTGCATTGGGGAACATTAAGGCTGTGGGGTTTTAGGACATAGCCCCTGGCCTCTAACTTGTCCCAGATGGTAGGGTGTCTGAGACCCTGTCTTGGAGCCAAACTTTTCAGGAAGGTGACCCTACAGGAGTGGACACCCCTGATCTTCTCTATTCCTGTATACCTTATTCTCCTCTTCTTTAACAGTAACCTTGTCTAAAAGAAAGCCATTACAATGGAGACCTCCTTCCATCCACCCCACTTTAGCAGCATCTGTTTGTTCCTCTCCAAGTTTAGGGAACACTAAGGGGATTTTAGGACACACCCTATGGCCTCTAACCAGTTTCGGCTTATGGTTTGTCTGCCTCAGCATGCGATCACAGTCAACATGTCCTTTCAGAATTCATTTCCAGCTTTAAACACATACACAGAGACTGTTATTACCTAGCTTTCCTCTGTTATTTGAAATGTATCGAGACAAAGTTTATATAAACCTGAAGTCCCCTGCTGTGGGGTGCAGGATGAACCCCCCCCCCCTCCCTCTGAAGAGCCCCTGTGGATTATTATTCAGACTGATGGGCTCGGAGCTGATATGTGGGCCAGGGCTGTCACAAGCTCTCAGAGCAGAACCTTAGATTTATGCCCTGGGCTTAGCGTTCTGCCAATGTTCCCCAACACTCCCCCAACGCTCCTGCCTGTCCAATCACACAATTAGTCTGTGACTATGGTGGACACAGTCCCTGCTGTGTATCTGCCTGGAGGGCCTCCAGAGTTTACATATATATACACAATAATGTGAGCCTGTGTTTTTCTGCTCCTTTAGTTGGTGTTGCAATTGCAACCTATGAGAAAGACACAAGATATTTTCACTACATAAAGCTTTGATTTAATTTTAGACATATTTATTGTTATCAACCCCTCTGCGTATACCCTAAAGGTATTTCACAGTATGGAACTTGTTTATTTTATAATGCCTCACTGAGAAAAATCATAGGCCTTACGATTTTGTACTTAATACCTGTGGCTTCAAAGGGATTTGCTAATCTAGAATACATGTTTAAGAAAGGCATTGAAGTAGATAGTACCTATAGATATAGGTTGAGTTATTGTATTCCCCCCACCCCCAGGTAATAGCTGGAATCAGAGCAATCCGCATAGGGTCCTTATATGACCGTGCTTCATAATCAAGTAGAAGCCCTTGACATGGCAGGACCTATAACACTATAGCCTTGACGAAAGAGCATAATTTGATAATCATGGTACTCATGCCCTAAACATGCCTCCATTAATAATCATATATGCTGTATAAATCCGTTATTATATTTTCAATGGTCAATAACCTTGGTTTGAAAGTGGTTTTATGGATGTTTCATTGTTTTGGTGATGTCATCTCTCATGTTCACACTTGGGAATTGGATGAATAATGGCCTGAATCTGATTTCTCTGCTGACAGAACATAATTTTAACAGTACTGATAAAGATTTACTATTGGACTAGTAGATGACCTTTGCTTTACCTTTGCTATTCATCATTTCAGCACATAGCTAATGATTTGGTGTAGTTATGTTATAGAAGATGTCAAAGAAACTCTGCTCAATGTATTATATCATATATCAAATGTATTATATCATATATTAAACCTGCACCATGCATATCCCCATCAACTCTGCCCTTGTTATACTGAACATGACCAAACTCTTTATGCCATCCCTTGTTAACCAATCACAAACCAAATATATCATCTACATGAAAAATTAGCTACATGAAAATCTGTTCTCTTACACATTTCATTGAGATTGGACAAATAGTGAAGATGCTTATTGTAGTTACTGTGGGTGTTGTTTTCATTCTAGAACTCCAAGAACTGCTTGACAAGAAAAAGAGTGGACTGTCAACAGTTCTTGAGAACATTTCAGTTCGAGTCACGCGTAGGACATTTGTCTGGTGTCTGATGCTAATCATTGGTTTGGAGTCACACGTAGGACATTTGTCTGATGTCTGAAGCTGATCTGTTGGTTTGGAGATGCTGCTTGAGTATGTGGTGACTGAGTGTTGTTTCCAAATCTGTTCTTTCCACCTGTTATACTGATGACACTATGATGTTGGCATTGTCCATGTCTGTACTTTGTTCCCTTGGGTTCGGGGAACACGTAGTACTTGTGTGTGGGCTGCTCTGTCCATGTGGTGTGCTTTTGTTGAGTGTGTACACCCACATCACTCTGTCTCCTGAGCTTCTGAAGTCACATGCTATGGGTTTGTTGATGAGAGAGGATAAGAACTCAGAGACACGAGGTTGTGCTTTACCTAGTTCCATCACCATATGCCATAATAGAGAGCAGCAGCAGGCTGGCATTAGACTCTGTTAACTGTGGTTAATTTGTTTGGTCCATGTCTGTCCTCAGTCTACATGTCCCAATTGGTTTGTACTTTAATAACCCCTTTACACTTGTTGCCCCTGGGTTCGGTTTAGAGTTACGACTGGAATTGAGGATTGAACAACATTCAAATATATATATATATATATATATTATTCCAGCAAATAGCAAAAAGACTTTCTTAGAGAAATCATCATCATCCTGAAAATATTAGGGTTAGGGCTAGGGTTAGGGTTGGGGTTAGCTTCACATGCTAAAGATGCTAGTAAGCTGATGTCTCAACCAGGCTTCTCCTTTAATCTATTCATCAAGAACTTCACCATCCTAATCGATCATCTCAACCAGATTTAATTGGTGAACACCCCAGCTATGGCAGCCCGTAATTACCAATGGTTCTAATTACCAGTGTTGGGAAGGTTACTTTGGAAATGCAATAGGTTACAGATTACAAGTTAGCCTATTTAAAATGGAATAAGTAATGTAACTATTTCAATTACTTTATTAAAATAATGTAACTGATTACATTTCATTACTTTTTTATTACTTTTCTAAATTTCTAATGCATTTTTTCAACTGTTTTGAAGCATTTAAGCCAGGCACGGTTAACCTTTCAGTAGTACTCAACATTGATTATTGCCAGACTTCTCAAAATACTTCATCAGCCACCACAAAATCAGACTTCAACACCTCCTTTGGTTTACTACAGATTTAAAGCCATAACAAGAAATGGTTTAATAGCTATGATACTGTTTTTGAAATCAAATCTTTGCATAACTATGACAGCCAGAAACATTGGAATCTAGTAATACTTTGGAAAAAAAAAAAAAACAGTTAATCTTAAAAAATAAAGCATATACATGAATCCAAATAGAATATTACACAGTTATTGAATAAGCATGTGTTACCTATTCTGTCCTAAACTCCTGAAACATTGATGTCTCATATTCTGTTACATGTAACTAGTTACTCCCCAACACTGCTAACACTCCCAACACTCTTTTCATCAGACAAGCATTATGTATTTTAAGGAAAGATAACAGGATGTAAAATACTACTATAAATATTAGAATTTCTACAATGTCATGCACATCCTTGTTTCAAGATGCACATTAATAAATTGCTGCTTCAGCCTCATTTAATGGTTTCCTTGAAGTATGATGCATTCAGTACACAACCACATACACCAGTACAGGATCATCTGATACAGAAGAGAAGCAGTAGTTCAAGACACCCACCCTAATCAAGTGTGATGCTGTATGCGTGATCCTGATTGCATCACTGCATGGTAACATTTGTGAATGGACATTTCTGTCTAATAAACAAACATGATATTTGGTGACCTTTGCAGCAGAATACTGACGATGCATTTACAGCAGTTTGAACTCAACAGGCTCATCGGTTTAAATAAAAATGATCTTCAGCTGATCATTTAGCGAATAATGATTTTAGACACAGCTCGCACTGCATGCTTAAAGGGACAGTTGTGTTGTTGTTTTTTATGCTAGACTTAGTTGCATGGTTTAATCTGGAGCCTAGGACTCTTTTGTACTAGGAAGGTATTCGAGTTCCTGCTGCAATCTTTCACTCGCATGACATTTTGGAGTGTGATTGTTCTTATGAAAAGTAACCTTGGTTACCAGCATTCCCCATCAGTGTTTAATAGTTCACTCTGGCAGCTAACATGTGATTATGTTGAGTTCGCATGTGTGCGTATGACTTGGTGCAGACCGACATGTGATTATGTTGAGTTTGCGCAAGTGTTTCACTTTGTTGCCTTTTGCATGGGGAATGGGGACCGGCAGCAATCAGGGCTGTGTATTTTTGATTGATGGTGCAATCACATGGCACAAAAGACTTCATTACCATTGGACACACAATTGCTAACAAGCAATCATGAATACACACAGGTTAGTAACTCGGGCTTGAGTCTCAGAGGCGGTTTCACACGGGACGGCAGTTATCACAAAGTCACCAGAAATTAGGGAGGCGCTTTATCAGAGAGTCACGGCTATATGAAGGTTATGTGGGTCAGCTTTAGTTTATGCGGTTCGCAAACAAACTGTGAGCCAAACATGTAGTTTTTCTATTTCTGGCCTTCGTTTTTTCCCATTCGGGAGGGGGAAAATACATCGAAATTCATAATTAGATGTTCAAAGTTTGCCTTTTTCCTCAGTATAACAGCGGTATATGGGTCAACTGCTGCCAATTGCATGAACTTCAAATGAAATATCAGTGTGTCCCAAGACTATTGCTTTTGATTGTTATTTTCCCCGCTGATTTTCCTCCAGTGCAGATTGAAAATAATAAATATATAAATAAACAACCATTTGAATTTTCCCTTCTGTTCTCTTTTTGTTGTCGTATTAGGTAACCTCTAAGAATAGATGCCTGGAGAGATCGGTTAGAAACCCGAGGCAGATATAGGTTGATGCATGTTCTCATTAGGTTGATGGCTGCATGTTATTTGGAGTGTCACTGTAATCATTATTAATTATAATAATCTGACTTATGAGTCATCATATTATTAGCATCCCAGAGCTGCGCTTATTGTTATCGCAACCCTGAAAAATAATTAATGTGTTCCTATTTCTATAGCCTAGGGCTCAGAGCTTTGGGGGAGCAGGGATTGTGTGTGTGTGTGTGTGTTTAGGCGGCTCAGACGGGAATCTAGACTGCAAGGGGTGGGAGAGGCAGTGCGGATGGCACAAAATCAGGTGCACGCAACCTTCCCTTTCATGCGTTCCAGCCAAGCCAACAAAGAGAGAATGAGACTACGTGATGAGAATTACACAGAGCCGGTGTTGAGAACTCATGGAATATACATACACACACACACACACACATACTCAAGCTCAAACTACACACTGCACACACAGCTGCGTGCACTCCCACTCACACCCAGCCACTTGTATATGCACACACACTCTTTACACAGCCCCTCTAAAACCCCTCACACACACTCTCTGCCCGTCAGCGGTAGTGCAGGCACTATGGACGTGATAATTGTAATAAAGGCTGCCAGTAATGGGTTGTGTGGCGCGCGGCTGCACTGGCCAGGCGCTCTCCCTCTTTTGTTATGCTAATGCAGAGTGATTAGAGGCCTTCTGCAGAGCTGCGCTGCCTAATCTGACTGCTCCCCCGAGGAGGAGGAGGAGGGTTCGACACACACTGGGGATATTACACACAGGCCATGGGGTCAGCAGCCTCCAACATCATCTTACCTTCCATTTATATTCCTTTTTAATGAACAGCGCACAGCAATACATGTGAAAACAGGCAGGTTTTGTAATCATTTGTTGTGAAGATGAGCGATATTTAGTGCACGGATGAACTGTGTTTAGTGTCGGCATGTATGGGAGGAAAACGCTTGTTTGTGTTTATACAGTTTTAAAGACAGATTTGGATTGTATGTTTACGTGCATGAACAGTTTTCAAACCATAGTGTATTATTTATGGCTGTCACAATTAATCTTAGTTAACTGCAACAGTAAATTTTACCTCTGAAAAACATTTTATTTTTCAAACTGCGTATTCAGTTCCTATTTTTAAATATGCTGTTAGTGATTTCATTGAAAACCTGCAAAAAAAACTGCAAATTGATTCATAGGTAGAGAGTGTTTCTGATTGGCTATTTATTTTATTTATTTATTTATTTAACATTTTATTAATAACCAATTATTGTAATGAATTCATGTGATGGCAAAGCCGAATTTTCATCACCCATTACTCCATTCTTCAGTGTCACATGGTCCTTCAGAAATCATTCTAATATGCTGCTTTTCTGCTCAGGAAACAAATATATATATATATATAATTTATAATTCTTCCAATAGAAAGTATTTAACTGTAACAATGTATTTACTGTCACTTTTGGTCAATTGAATTATCCTTGCTGAATAAAAGTCATTTTAAAACTAACTTTTATGTAGCTGAACATCCCAAACTCTTTTATGTACTGTATGTAGGTGTATTACATTAGCTTGTGACTTCAACCAAATGTTTGTTAGTCCACATCATTTAAAACAATACTTTTTCACTTAGAATAATTTCCAAATTAATTAAGAAACAGGTGATATCAATATTTTTTGGGAATATTTTATTCAAAGTACACTTGACTCAGAAATCTGTGTGGGCACATAAATATTAAATTCTGACATCTGTGTTGCTGCTCTCAAAAAAGTTTCTGGAAATGTCTTCCTTTATAAAGAGGACAGAACAGAATGAAATGGTTGTGATGTCAAATTTAGTGCATGCTTTAAATAAATACTCACTTTATGCACAATTAATAGATTTCGTAAGTAACACAGTAGCACGGTCCTAGTCTATTAGCTTCATGCCCTGAGCATAACTCACCCTCTCAGGCTAGTGAAGTTTGTGTCCTGACAGTCCGAATGACTAGATTTTCTATCAGCCGGTCTGGAGTCTCTTCTTAGCGGTACTATCAGAACTCTCTCTGCCACATGCTGGACGGCTGTGGGGATTTAAGTCTTAGGGCTGGGGGGCTATAGATCAGGCCAAACCAAACACACAGCGTTATTGTTGGAGCAGCTGGCTCAGGGAGGCTGGCTCACCCTGCCTGGACTCCCCGTGTCCTGCCAAGAGCAACCAGCTTCAAGCTGCGCTCTGCCCTGCCTTCGAGGTCAACACAGGAAGAGTGTACTAGTGGGTGTGTGTGCCTTTGAGTAATATCGCTGACTTTTATACATTGTTTATGCAGTAGGTGTGCATGCTATTGATGTGCTAATGTGCTCGTTCTGAACTTGGTGTTTTGTTGAGGTTCTGTTAGCTGCGGTAGATTCAGGTGTTAAATGTGATCGATATTAGGTAGAAACATATGACAAGACAGTCATTCAGACTGATTAGAGTAACACTTAGCGCATCCACTACTTTCAGAGAATGATTTTGGTTCAGCACTGACCTTTGACCTTAAATCCGACCCAAACCTTGGACAGCTGTCAGCATCATTTAGGCTTTTTAGTACAGTCCATGAAATGCGAGGTTGTACTTTGTCCCTCTACTCGGCCTGCAGATCCGAGTCCTTTGATAGATCGTGACCATTCGAATTTTATTCGCTCCATCTCCATCTCTTACTCTCTCAATATAAAAGCTTCATTTTCATCAGCCTACATGCCTTTTCATATAACCCTTCCAAAGCCCTGAAAGAGGGGAGAGAGAGGTGCAAAAGGAGGGGGAGAAAAGGGGACTTTACCAAAAAAAAAAAAAGCACTATTTTGCCAGACGGTCCCTTTGGCAAACATGCATTAAGTTGATTTCAATGGACCAGATGCTCCCTTCCTCTCAAAGCAATTTGGATGCATAGAGCTTTCCTGGCCTTGCTGGAGACTAGACTCTCTGCTTTTGATTTGTAAGTGGCTCAAATTGAGGCTCGCATTCAAATGTGTGCACATGGAGTGGCCTTGTATTGCAGCCTGTGAGTTTTGTACTGCAGGCTCCTTATTTTTCCCCAGACAAAACCCCATGGAGCTTTTTCACGGAACCAAATGCAATAAATTGGAGTGGCATTGGATTTTATTTTATGCTTATCAGGCATTGGATTTTTTTATTTGTGAATACATTTTCTTTGGGTATGTTTCTTTGCTTTTGTTTTTGAACCCAATATCATCAGTAATTCTTATCAAAGTCAATTGAAATGAGGTGATAAGCTAAATTTTTATCAAGAGTGTCTCAAAGTCTCACCATTAGGTAATATAAATCCATGAATACATGGATTTCATGTCTCTAGCTTTTTGAACATTCCTCAGGCATCAGGTGTAAACAGGTTTGGGTGTGAAGATGGAAGCATAAATGCATTCATGTGCCCTCTGATGGTGAACATTAATGAGCTTTCAATACCAACAAACATTTACAGACAATGTTGTCAGCTTCTTTCAATGAAACGTACTGTAGCTAAAGCCGACTCAAAAATGTCGCTAAATGACGGCATGCGTTAATTAGCATATTCATTACGTCATTGTGTCATTTTTGCATTCTGCCTAGTGTCAACCTTTTACATTTGTTTGCCTCTCTCCTGCTCATATACTGTATTTTAATACAGCCAATTTCTTTATGAAATGTTGTTAAATCTAGTGAAAAAGTCGCTTAGTTGGCAACACTATTTACAGAGACAACAACTGCAAAAATAATGACTGTTTCCGAGCAGGTTTTCAAAACTCTTCTCTGCTATTGGTCAGACAAATAATTAGCCCCTCCCCACACTCACACCATTGGTGGAACTTTCTGTATTGCCACAATAATGGAAGTTCTATCTATGATGCAATACCTTTAAAAAATAGTGATACATTTTTTTATATCGATATTTTTATATCTCGACCATGTATAATGTTATGAAAATTGTCACAGTATTGTTAAGGGCATACAATTTAAATAGATTTGACACATTTGAGCATAATAAATATATTTTTTTATCAACTGAAACTTTTTTTTGTCTGGGATTCCTCATATATTTTTTTAAAACATTGTTAGCATGTTAATTATTTTACACTGCAGTAGTAAAATTACAATTAAACAAAATTAACATTAATTGTCTCTACACATTATGCTGGAATATGTGTGACATTTTAACATTTAAAAAAAAAATGAAACACTTCACATTTAAGGTGTATATTTATAAATGGCACTTTCCTTACAGCTGTTTTAAGATTTAAGCGTGTGTTACAAAAATAACTGCATTCACACTATTAGTGTTTATAAAGTCATTACTAAACTTGATAATCACCAGCGACAGTCATATTTATGTCTGATTTTTCTTTTCTCTGCTGTTGATGTGCTGTGCTTATGTAAAGGGCTGCAAACAGGCGTCCAGACGTGATGCCTGATGGGAATTCAATGCGCTGAGAAATGCAGAATCACAGGGATCACATCCAAATGGAAAACCCATTCGTTCCTTCGGGACAGGGATTGCTACTGATCGGCAGGAGATTTCCCACAGGAATACGGCATTTCCTGTCTGTATGTATTTAAGCCAAGTCACGGTACACATATACTTTATATCCCCAAATCTAATTCTGTTTATCTTCATTGATTCGACTGCTCTTTCAACCGATGTGGGGCAGAACAGGTCTGGATACTGAATTATTAATAAATCCAGCTCTTTGGCAGCCAAGTGTTGTGTTTATGTCTTCGTGGACTGATTTTCATGCGCATAATTATTACATTTTCCATGATTATATAAGCATTGGTTTTCTGGTTCACTAAAGCCAACTCATTTGCAAACTATTTTGTGGCCCCAAAAAGTATCTGGACACTTAAAAAAAAAAAAACAGTTTGAATGTCTTTGCATTATATAAATCAAAATACGGAGAAAATTGCATTTACAGTTGTCCAAATGAAGTTTTTAGCAATGCATATTACTA
>SCHK01173344.1:0-11507 GCA_004124795.1 Poropuntius huangchuchieni | reverse complement strand
AAAAAAAAAAAAGGTCCTGCACTATTACTCCCCATTATACTGATAATATTGTCAATATCTTTAGTAAATATTGGCTTTAACTGGTTGGCACTAACATTCAGTTTTTTTATGATATTTTTTTTATTTAATGTGTCTGTTTATTCATTTATTAATGGAAATACTTTTATTCAGCAAGGATAGTCTAAACTGACCAAAAGTGATGGTTATAAACATAAAGTTTTCTATTTTAAATAATTAATCCATTCATCAAAGGAAAATTGCATCATAGTTTCCACAAAAATCATATCATACAAAAATATCACAATATTAGAATGATTTCTGAAGGATCTTGTGACACTGAAGACTGGAGTAATGGCTGCTGAAAATTCAGCTTTCCCATCACAAAAATAAAATATATTAAAGTACTGTATATCACATTACTGTTTACTGTATTTTTGATTAAGTAAATGCAGTCTTGGTGAGCATAAGAAACCTTAAAAATCATAATAATTATAAATAAATCAATTAAAATATTATCAACCCCAAATATTTGAATGGCTGTGTATAGTGCATGAGTCATATGTATATTTTATGATTCCCTATGGTTCTTTTACCTGATTTTTGCAGCTTGATAATGTCAGTCACCATTCTATGGTGCAAGAAAACAGAATTGTGAGATATAAACTCAATGTAAATTCTGAGAAGAGAAGCCAGAAAAAGTTTATATCTAGTAACTTTTTTCTTCTTCTTATTTCACAATTCTGAAAAATCTGATTTAATTTAATAATGAATGAATGAATGTATTTATTTTATTTCTTTATATGGTGAAATTGGCCCTGCATACCATGGAAAAGTGTCTTTTGTCTGTCACTAAAGAAGACAGGAAAGGTCCAGTAACACAGCAGTGGTACAAAGAGCATTGGGTATAGATCTTGCTGGAACCAGGTCCAGCTGGCTGGAACACTGGGCAAAGAGTTGTCCATGGTTACTTTAACCTGCATGTGTGCCCAGTGAGGAAAACATGACCCTGAGAGTGGAGGCAGAGCTGTAGAGGGCACTTTTGACAAACGCTGGGCTATTCCTTCTAATATGATCTTAACATCTTCAAACTCAAGATGCTAAGGCCTGTTTTACAGCGAAAGCAGCACATATATCTATTTATTGCAAAATAGGCCTTTATAAAGCAACATGTGGAGTACGCTACTGACTATATATAATGCAACGCAGAGACAGGTACACAAATAGCACTTTATATTCAGTAAACCTGACCGGTGATTGAAGTGGTGTGTATCTACACTTTGAAGTTTGGATTCCTGTAAGTTAACTGATATGTCTTATAATGTATAGCCGTTATTAATGGAAATACTCAAAGTACCAACCTAGAAATCACTGTATTTTCTATATAGACCTGTCAGTTTGAAAGCACAAAGTGAACCTGACATTGATGTTGCACTGCTTTTAGTGTGAAATAGGCCTAATAATGTTTTTTTGAGATGGTGAAAGATGACTTCTTTAGCAGAATGGATTTTGCATAATCTTTGATGTCATGAAAAATGTTGTATCTTTCTACAGATAAAATATATAATGAATGCATATAATAACAGCGTAATAAAGAAATAATTTAATGTAATTGGACTTTTTGCTATTGATCGACTTCTCCCTTCATCGAAAAAGTCAAAAGTCAATGCAAATGCTGTCTATGAAACTGTGAAGGTTGTAGCAACTATCGCTTTAAAAGACTCATTTGATCTAAAGAGGCAAATCAAAGGTGTTTAACTGCTTATCTACTTCATTCCATATTAAATAACTAACATAATAAATGAACGTTTGTGCAATTAGACTCACTTTTCTGTCCTCATACTGTGTACCATGTTGATTTAATGTCACGTTATATTGATAACCAACAATGTCAACACAGACCAAGCCAGTTTTTGTGCCTGAAGGCTGATTACTCATGGATTTTTGATGAAGTCCATCAAGCAGGCTGATGTATTGCTCCTCCTTCTCTGACTACCTGCTCCAGTCTCAACATGTTGCAGTCTGACAGTAGTTGGTTGGAGACTCTTGGCTCATCTCCACGGGGCTATCAGATGAGAAACAAATGAGCTGAGCCAAGACACAGGAGACAACACCAGAGTCTTGGACTCCGATACACTTCCTCCTCATGTTAACCAGCCAGCAACAGTATCCTTTCCACATTCAGCGGGTGTAATTGTGTGGTTTACGTCTGTGCTTTTGAGAAGAAGGGAGAGAAAGAACACAGAGGAAAGCTTGACAGAAATCTATTATCCAGTTGTTGTTTTTTCTTTCATTTGCAGTGTATAACATGGTGAGTCCCCCTACACAAACCAGGCTTTAATTGCATGCCATCATAGCCGTTATAGTTTCATGTGTAGTGGATGGGAAACCAAATCAGACACCATTAATAATGATTGCCAACTTAGCATCAAATCGTCAGAGGTTAGTGGTCAAATAGTTAACAGTTCATTGCTGACCTGGAATGTAAGTGTTTCAGACAGCTTGGAGGACATTCTACTTATTCCAGTCGAGTGAGCTTTAGCTTTGTTGAGGTGATTGAGGCTGTACTCTTTGGTTGTTTCTTCCACTACTCTTCCCTCTTCCCAACACACACACACACACACACATAAATAACAGAACACAGAAAGTGAGGAAAGTAATTGTCTGTAATCACATAAGCCACCTGCTAAGAACCACAATTGTTGTTTGTTTGTTTGTCTTTTGGTTCTTGTAAGTACTCTGGTTTGAATCTAAGTGAGTCAAGTTACCAGCACTAAAGTTTGGTGGCAGATTACAGCAGAATTGACCTCTGCTACTAGGATTTTCATATCACTTTCAAATCCACGATGCTCAGCCCAACTTAACATGCATGATCTCCATGCAAAGCCTCCTGTTGTAATGAAATTTGACATTTCTCTTACTGGCCGCTCAGATGCAGAGAACAAAATTGTGCTTTTCTAGATCCATTCTTGTTGCAGAATGCAGCTTATATACAGGAATAATAAAAATGTAAATTATTTGATTAAATACAGTAATACGGTAAAATGTTGTTGTAAATTTTAAAATGTAATTTATTCCTGTGTTGCACTTATTTAAAATCATTTGTAGCAATATAAATGTCTTTAATGTAACTTTTAATTAATTAAATGCACCCTTTAAAAAAAAAGTATTTTACCGTACCCACACTTTTGAACTGCAGTGTGTATGCATGCATATTAATTTCATGCATTTAATATATAATATATGTATGTTATATATGTTAACCTTCTTTAATTTGATGCAAAAATGCGATTTACATATTATAATATGACCATATATCAGAGTCACTTGTTGAAATTCAGAAGTTCTTGGCGTTTGATATGTCCCCATTTTGCTTTAATGTCAGCCTGTACATATATTTGAAGTCATCCTGAGCTCATGTAGCTGAGGTCCTGAATCAATCAGAGTCAGACGCTGAAGCGCTGGCCTGCAAGTTGTAATCGCGCCACCTCTGAACCAGCCCCCTTAGTGTGAGCACGATCTGGCCCTTAGCCTGCTCTTGGTTATAATTTCTTTTTTCCTTTCTCTTCTCTTGCCCCCTGGAGCCATTACTGTATTTAAATTTAGACCAAAGGGCACATGTGAACCAGCTGACTGGGGTGCTAATCTCTGGACCTTGAAGTGCTTCTTTTTACTTTTTTCTTTTTGTGAACATATATATATACGAGAGATCGATTACACATGGCTGAGTGGTTGTCTGACAAAAGCCCTGCAGTGAACTTCACCTATGGATCGACAGGGCAGCTGCAAAGTTATGGTGACTGAGCTGTATTGCGCTGCCTTATGGCTAAGATTTGAATCAATCTGGCCTCAAAGGGAGGGTCACCTTATCTGCAACGGGGTCCTGTGACATGGGCGACAGGTGGAGAATTGCGCTGGGGGGTGGAAGAGAGACAGAAGAAAGTCTTAATTTCCAAATCTAACAGGTGGTCTAGGCTTTATTTGAAGAAGGAAAGTGATGGAAATTCAGTGGTTATTATTTTTCCGTTTATTTTACTTTGACAACGTGATCTCTTCCTGATGACAGACTCTGGCCTTCGTTCTTGTCCGAACCTGTCCAAATACTCCCTGTCTTGACTTCGTCCAAAGGTTAGCGATGTGAAGCAGCTGTTTCCCTCCTCTGAAAGGTTGGACTGCAGGGCTTTTCCGAATGTCATGTTTGACCTAGTATCACAATAATGGAGAACAACAGAGATGTGTTTTGACAAAACATGTTTCAAAACACTCATGAAAAGCCATACATAACTGTTATAGTTGAAGGACAACCTTTCATTGATTGATGCAGCTTATAAAACTTTTTGTTTTGTGAGGAATATCGGNATAACTGTTATAGTTGAAGGACAACCTTTCATTGATTGATGTAGCTTATACAACTTTTAGTTTTGTGAGGAATATCGTGGGTTGTGACCAATTAACAGGATCTTTTCTCTCTGAAGAAAAAGGTTATAGTGCAAAATTTGGAATGAGGCCTGTTTTTGGCCTAACTTAAAGGGTAATTCACGCAAGATTCGTCAACAGGAAAAACAAACAAACAAACAAACAAAAAACTCATACAGGTTTGGAACAGCAATGTGAGTAAATGATAACAGATTTTAATTTTTGGGTGAGCTATACCTTTAATAAAAAATGTAAAAATCTTACTCACATATTAATGTGAGTATTTTAACATTTGCAGTTTGGCCATATTCACTTCCACTGTACCCAGATTTCCACTTTTTTAAAGAAAAGGAGGCACAAGTGGATTTTTTCCCCCTGCTAATCAAAATAATGCCACTGTCGATTGTCGATTGAAAGTTGTGTTCGACTTGGAATATTTAATTTACAAGTTACATTTCATCATCTCTAATACTGACATGAGAACAAATTGTCTAATTGAAGTCATCCCTTTCTTGCTTAAAAGATAAATAGTTTAGAGGTGGACGGGACCCTTCCACTGACACAGAAATCCCAGAATAAACGTGTACAATATTACTCCATCCATCAGCGGTCCCTGTCTGCGAAGCGCTTTGGCACTCAGAGTTTAATCCATTAAAGTGCACCCTTTCTCTCACCGGCCTGACATTGAGAGGCTGAATCCAACTTTGTGCTGACATCTCGCGCAGAGATCACCCTTTTATTCAACCGGCGCTGCCATCTCTGCCTCTTTCAATAATATCCTGACTCTCGGGTCACAGATTCAGGGCTTCTAGCCCCATTGCAGAGATTTGCTTGGTGAAAAGAGACGATGAGGGCAGCTCTACCTGTTGACAGGAGAGCGGAGAGCTGTCTAAACAACCATTCCTGGTAATGACAGTTAATGAAGGACCTCCCGTGACTGCACAGGTTAAAGCAGGAGTGGTATTCATAACAAACATGTCGACAGGAGTTCAGTGGGCAGGTGACGGTTTCTGAGCAGTTTGATTTGGATGCTAGCTTGCTTGAGGCTGTAATAGGAAATTGTTGGGTGCGCTGACATTAAGAATGTTCTGAAGATGTATTAAATGCTACGTATGCACATTTTGGCCACATTTCAGCAGTGTTGTCTCTGAATCTGATTAATATGACTAATTAACTCATCAGCTTATGAAGGCGAACTTTACATTTGACATAAATGACTAATTAACTGAATTGAAATCGTTCACTTTTTGATTCGAATTAGCGTCCAGGGCGGTAAAATAGTGGTTAAGACATGCTGTACGTTGCAACAGGAGTTCGAATTCAGTTTGTGTCATTTCCCCACCACTCCCTATAATTTCCATCTCTATCCATATAAAGTAGTAGTGTCTCTATCCATGTAAGTAGTAGTAGTAGTAGTAGTATTGTTGTTGTTGTTGTTTACCTTTTGTTTGTTTGTTTACCTACTTTATTTATTTAACACTGACCGTCTATCCATTCATCCATCTATCCACACACTATTGTTGACATTGTCCTCCTTAAAGTTATTCGATTCTCTCTCATGATGTAAAAATAACATTGGCATATGTTGTGTCTTCCATCAGAAAGATGGGAAAGTTAAGGGCAGGGTGTGCTTGAGAGGTGGAAGGGGGGAGATTATGTAGATGGAAAATGGTCAGCGCAACTTGTGTCTCTAATGGACAAAACCCTATGAGGAAATGTTATCTTAGGAATGGAGAAAAGCAGACTCCAAGAGGGTATTCTTGTTGACACTATTTAACATATAACCCTTTGTCTTAATGTCCTCTATGAAAAAGAAAAGAAAAAAAACAACAACAACGACGACTTGGCGATTGGAGCAGCCGAAACGCTGCGCAGGAGAGAGAAAGGAAAGGGGCAGTAGCTGGTGCTTTAAAGTGTCAAAGCCTTTGTAGCTGTGACTAGTTTATGATGCTGATGTCAAGCATCCCACTCAATGAGGTCTTTGTCCCGGACTGAGACCAGGGCAGTGGGAAAACTGCCCACATTTAGTCGGCAGGCCCATCTATCTTTCTGCTAGGCCTTGCTGTCCCCTTTGTACCAAAACTCCTGTGTATTAAAGATCTCCCGGGTTAATGTGCTGGAAAATTGGCTTGCATTTTTATAGGAGGAGGCCAGCTAAATGAAAGAAAAACAACTTAGGGAGGGCAGAAAAGGACGAGAAAAAATATCTGAAGGAGTGATCTGAGAGGGCAGGCCCTCAAGACTTGTATCCTGTGACCTCGATAAAAGAGAAGCCTCTATGTCACACTGGAGACAGTCCTGTAGGCTGCCAGAGTGTGTTTCCATCCATTTATCATCAGAGTCATAAGCAGTGGTTGTTACTGTAGATGTGTTGACCCGGTCACAATGCACATAGAGATACATTACACATAAATCTAAAGGGAACACCAACGAAGGATGGAAAAAGGAGGGGGGGGGGACTAGAAGTAGTATTGTGTTATACAGTCAGCTAGAAAGGAGAAACAATCATCACCGCAGATACTTCATCCACCAGGTCACTCCATCCTTGTCCAACTCATTTTCGCAGAAGCTTCCCACAGACGTCAGAGCCAGAGCCTGTCACCTGCCCGGATGCTCGTTGTGAAGTTGCACATACACAATTGGACCCATCAGTTCAATCAATAAGCTCTGGGTGTCCAGCTCATTGGACATGTTTATGGGTGTGGGAGGCTAATTAGGAGAGTCTTCCCAGGCTTAGAGAGAAGAGCCCACTCAACAGCTGGTCAATACTGGACTCCTGTCCTTAGGTCAATTTTGTGGTAACCCCAGAGAACCACCGGGACAGCTACAGGTCCACAGAGGCCAATTGGGTTAATAGCTGGCCTGAAGGCCTGAGATTTCCAAGAATGTCTTGACTGAGGCTCTGAAATTTCCCATGATAGCAAGATACAGTACATATTGTGAAAATAATAATGCTAAAATTAGTAATAATAATAAGAAGAAAATGAAGACATACATAATTAATAATAATAGTCAAATGAACAATAAAAATATTTAAAATAAATAATATTTTTAATAATATTTTTATTTAATTAATTTTTATTTATTATGATATTTTCAGTTGTTTTAATTATATTAATTATATTCATACTACTACTACTACTACTAATGTACAACAACAACAACAACAATATTATTCATAATAATAATAAATGCATTCTTCATGCTATTAAATAGTTGACAATATTGTTGGCTTGTGACAATAATAATAATTATTATTGTTATTATTGTTATTGTTATTATTATTTACTTACTTATATTTAAAATGTTTATTATTATTATTTACTTATTTATATTTAAAATGTTTATTGTTGTTGTTATTATCCAGAACACTGGATTAGAACACATGTACATTCCACAGACATAATTTGTTTGTTTCTCCATTTAGCTCTTTTTCTTTACTGTGAGAGATTGCTGTCGTATTTTTCCCCTCCTCTGTTTTTGTTGTCGGTGGGTGCGCTTTAACATCAAGAGGGATCAGGATCTAAATATCTTTTTTTGTAAGTAAGGGGACAAGCTCAAAGAACACAGCCCTTAAGGACTACAAGTCAAACATTGGCCATTGACATCCAACAACCTAACCGCTTACTTTTTCCCGTTCTGTGACCCCGAGGGGTCAAAAAGTTTTGGTCCCAGAAGTCTCTTAACACGCAGATGTTACAGTAACATTGCCAGGAAATAAGGCCCAAACAGCACCTCTGACCCGTCTGTCAGCTGATCCAGCATGGCCTCTTTTGAAATGGACTCCCCACTTCTATAAATTACCACATTTTCCCACCGTCTTTCCTCCATTCAGCCTCCTCATCCGCAGTCATTCGTTTGCAAGAGCCCTGCGGTCAACGAATAGCGATGGCCCAGTGGCTTGTGAATCTGACCTCTTGGCTCCAGAAAGGTCAAAGGGCTCACACCAGGGTCAGGGCCTCTCTTTATGTCTCCTCTCACCAAAGGCTCTGTAATGAATGGGAAGCCTGGGGGAAACAAAAGCTTTCAGGAGAGACAAGCGACAGTGCTCTATACATCAGCGCCTCTGCTCACTGTGACGTTCCCCTTACCAACTGAAGCCACAGAAACAAACAAACAAAACCCCAAAAAAGGTAGGAACTAGGAACTGGAGGGAAATTAGATCTGTAAAAAAGTTCTAAAGAAAAAGGAAGACAGCGTGTAGAAACTATCTAATGACGTAATCATACTCATCATTGGATCCATCACTGGAGGGTGGAGTTACAGGACACAGAGTAAACATGGCAGGACATTCCTGCTCTTTAGTGTGACTGATCAGCCTGCGTAGAGAAGCCATTTGTACCATGGATTGGTGTACCTACAAAATGTATCTTGTACTTGAAGGAATTCAGTAGTGTTGAGGACTATTTAGGTTAAGGTCTATATACTAAAAAAGTATTTAGGTATAAGTATTAAAAGTATTAAGTATACTTAAATTTCGCTAATGTTTACAAAGAATCTGTAACACGTTGAATTAAACGTGATGTTGAAGGACAAAAATATAATTTTGTTTAAAACATTCTCCAATAATTCTTGTTTACAACTTTAGAATTTTTTTTTTTTAACAGTATATGATTCATAATACAGGTATTTGTAACACAGATTTGTTCTTGAGCACTGACTCACTAAATTTGTACACACATTTCCATGCACTGTAACTTTTATTTCAGTCAGTCAGTCAGTCTTGTTTTTTTTTTTTTTTTAACTAAATCTAAAAATATTACAAATAATTTATTTTGGCTTTATTTACTATGTAATAAATAAAATATATATTGAATGTATATGTATATATATATATATATATATATATATATATATATGTGTTTGTGTGTGTGTGTGTGTATATATATATTCAAAACAAATTAATTAAAGCTATATACAAATATTTAGAAAGAAGACAAAATATAATACAATGGGACAAACAAAATAACAAGCACATAACAAAATAAAAAAAATAATAATACAAAACAAAAAAAGCTAATTTAATTTGTTATTAAATACTATAATATTATATAAATAATGTGAAAATAATTGCATAACGTTCGTCAGCCAATTAGATTCAAGCAAT
The DNA here is from genome assembly GCA_004124795.1 of Poropuntius huangchuchieni. Taxonomy (NCBI): domain Eukaryota; kingdom Metazoa; phylum Chordata; class Actinopteri; order Cypriniformes; family Cyprinidae; genus Poropuntius; species Poropuntius huangchuchieni. The sequence goes on along the minus strand of SCHK01173344.1, from coordinate 1,987 downwards.
CAACAGCCCCGTAGTATAATATTGATATAACACTGAAAATAATGCAAATGCTGAAATAACAAATACTAAAACATGTAGTCATTTACCATTTTTAAATGTTTTTTTTTGTTTTTTGTTTTTTTTATGTTCAGCTGAAATCATACCAGTCTGATTTTGTATAAAGTCAGAAAAATAGACATGGATAATGCAATAATAGCTTGGTTTTGTCCAGCATGTTCACACGTTAATAGGTTTCAGAGTTCGCTCATTATTCGGTGGTCACATCCAAGAAACTGGCCAATTCTAAAATAAGAAAACATATTTATCTCATAATCAAACATCCGGAAGAGTTTCTTAACGCAGTCTGTTTCCCCCCCCCCCCCCCCCCCCCCCCCCCCCCCCCCCCTCCACAACCTGTTTTCTCAGCCATTGCATTTGACCCCAGTAAAACTATATCAGCAAACTAATAACCGGGCAAACCACCAATCTACTGTGTCCTTATCCCTGGTCTTTTGCTGTAATGTGTTGCAGATTCCAGAGGTCGTTGGCGGCAGAGTAGTTTTTAAGCAAATGGCATGTGGTGAGAGGTCAGAGTCAGGGGGCCCAGTGGGTGAAAGGTTGAATAACTCGAAGGAAAGTTGTAACTGTTTGAGAGGGGAGATGTTTAACAGGTTAAGACTTTTTCAGCTCTCATTGTTTTAAGCCAAAGGAAGAAAAAACACATCTGGGCCTCCCATCCTCTTTCTGTTTTAAATCTAGAATTATGTAAGACTTTCACGTATCGTTTTGAATTATATTAATAATATTATGTATTATTTATTTATTTATAATTGATTTTTATAATAATTAAAAATCACGTCATTCATCAATCAGGTATTGTTTTAGTATAGACCAGCCTTATAATATATAATGTCTAATTTATAAATTGAATATACAGATTTTTGCATACACAGCTAATGCAGTCAAAACTTTTGTAAATGAATTGTGGAAATACATGCATAATTACGTATATAATTATCTAATAATTTAGATAATCTCAAAAGATTGCAGTGATCCTGCAGTCATTAGAAGACATTATTGCATGCATTATATAGTGGGTTTTAAATCTTCTTTTAAAAAAAAGTTTGATTGCAGACAAGAACAGATCACGGTTTCTGTAGAGTTCAAAATGCAGGTGTTTAGAGCAGAACGTATACTTTTCCTCTAAATTAGGCGTTGAGGGCTGAGAGAGGGGTTGGGAAAATTTGTGGAATTACTGGTGATTTTAACCAGATGATTGCTGGAGTTGGACACCAGAGAGTTTTCATTAGGGGCCCTAATTTACAGGCCTACCTCTGCATTCCAGCAGATGGTCAAACTCCCCCAGGTCTTAAAGTTCACACACGTCTGTGACCAAGGACTGTAACTTCTGAGAGGGAAATCACAGACGCAGCACTAAAACACAAGACACAAACAAATAAAAGATTTGTTTGTGCACCAGAAACCAAAAAGCGCTCTAAGTTGTATGATTATGGCTCATTAAAAACCTGAAAAACTGGCCAATATGATAATATCTAAATGAAGATAGCATCATAAATATCTGCTATACATGCTTGAAGTTCGATTTCTCTAAATATATATATAAACAAAGACATTTGTATTGTTTTGTACTTCAGACTTCAGTGCATTACACTGTAGTTCTTGACTTAACTTATTAATCAGAGTGTAGAGAATACAAGCATATGAATGAATCAAAAGGAATATTAAATATTTATAAACACAGCAAGACAGCAAAGCACAACCGTGTTCCTTGCAAAAGGTACACTTAAGTTAAAAGGGCAGAACTGATTCTGTGACAAGGTGTGCATGGCATATGTTGGTTTGTTGCAAGATTATGAAAGGCATCTCATAACTGATCTGAAGAACTGCTGAATTGATGTAGTCTATTTATATAAAATATAAATGAAGGATTTGGGGGGGAGGGGAGATTGTACAGTGAAAAGCTGAAACAAATATATTATTAAGACAT
>SCHK01173097.1:876-12831 GCA_004124795.1 Poropuntius huangchuchieni | reverse complement strand
CTTCTACATCACTGCCTGTTTAGCCCCGCCCACCAATTTGCACACATAGTAGGTAAATGACAAGAGCGGAAAACGCAGGTCTACGCAGAAACCAAACAATAAACTTTAATTAAAAAAAGCCAGACCGCTTCGGTAGGAACTTAGTCCTTTGTTCATTTCATTTTACCGCAGATTCGTTTACAAACGAGGCACAATTCGATGCAGGATTTTCAGAAAGATTGGAACTAAAAGATGATGCTATATCAACTGTATTGGATCTACTGTATAGACTGCATAATAAATTATGTGAATTAAAAATCTGAAGATAATACAGTAAAAGATGTTTTGGATTCATTACATTCTTGTAATGTAGTTCATGCATTTAATTCTGTCAGTTGACTACCAACTCACATTAACTTAATTTAATAAAAAAATTAATTAAATGAAATCAGACAACACTGATAATGTATAGTTCAAAAGGCTGATGTCCTTCATTGTTTCATTCACCATGTAGGCTAGATTCTGTTCTGCTTTGCCACATTGTCACAAACTGTCTTATAGAACCTTATACAAACATATATAAATAATAGTATAATAGTGTACCATATATATATCCTCAAGGCAGCTTGATACACTAGAGTGGAAAAACACACTGACACGCTGTGGTGTAACAAGTTTAGCTGTGTTTTAGTCGCATTGCAAGGCACTGCACGTCTAAAAGGCTTGTCGATGTATAGGTTTAATAAGCATGCCCAGCTGATGATAAGGACTCTCTGCGGTGGTCTTACGTTAGTTTACATGTATGCATTTCATCAGCAAACCACATCATGTTGAGTGAAATAAGGCATAGCATTAAACTGATTTCACACGCAGGCATTGCCTGCAGAGTTAAATACCCTTGGTAACCTTGAATAACATGAACGTACACATAACGCAGCACTTCAAGCTGGAAACATACCATTAGCTGCTATTACATTAGGTCAAATTCTGCATGGTGCCAGCAAATCACTGTGAATATTACTCACTCTGTGCCTGTGGGCACTGGAGAACATTTCTACACAAGTGTTTTCTATGGATTCTTGTTTTTTTTGCAGCAGCAGAGGTGCCCCCGTCCACCTATTTTATATATGTATAAATACATTACGTACATAGTGCTCTTTAGCCCATGAGCAGTAGCCACTGTGTCAAAACACAGCTATATAGAGAAAGCTGAAATAGGTAATACAATAAAAAGTGGCCAAAAATAGGACATAAGGACAGCTGTGCCTCATCAAGGCTGATCAGCAACGTCACAAGGTGAGCAAGTACCTCAAGCCAAGATTTCCAGCCCTTTTTAAGCTAGACTTTTCAGCACTAGAAGTGTAACCTGAGCCGCCTGTCACCTCGCGCCCACCCCGGTTTGCCATCATTGCAATGCAACCGATTTCAACACACCGCCTAAGAACCTTGTGCTTACTATTCCCTTGACAAAGGCACTGGAGACTCTGTCATGTGAATTTTTATTTTAAAGTGGCTCTCCTGGGCATTTTCACTCCTTGTGCTCATTTTCATTCCCTGCCACATTATGTAATACAAAAGCTGATTTCTCCAGTGCCTTAAGGACTTTCAGCTCTCTCTTTAGGTATAATTAAAGAGATATACTACAGGTCTCCCGATTTAAAAACGTCATTACTAGTGTTTCCCCCATTTTTGCCGCTGAAAATGGGAATTATGCTGGTAATTTCTGGGAAATCACTTTTCCTTTGATGTCATTCAAGTGCATGTTTAACAGCTTGGAGGTACGACACTAAGAAAAGGTGTTCCAGCTAAGGAAAAATGCATTTTTCAAAGAAAAAAAAAAATCATCAGATCGAGCAGATCAGGTACAATGTTAGTTAAGTTTCCCCTTAATTGCATCATTCTCAGATGTGCTCTATTCTGTCCCTCTACAAAGCTCCAGGGAGACTTGCTGCTACAGTAATAACAGTTAGAAGATGTTATTAAAGCAACTTGGCAACACAGCATCCCTTATTAAAGACAAGAAAACAATTTGCCACAGCAAAAGCACATTTCTGTGATGCTACATCACTGAAAGAAGAAAAAAGAAAAACAAGAATGGGAAGGATAAAGCACTGTTCCCATATGCTATTGTGGGCGTTGTTAGTACTGTTTCCCAGGTAACGGTTAAAAAAATAAAATAAAATAAAAAACTTCCACGTCACAGACTTTATATGCCTCGAAAATAATAATAATAATAATAATGAGACTGGTGATAATAATGAACGGGTAACAACAAAACATTCCAATTTGGTTTAAATCATCTTAAATCTACAAAGATCGATCTCCAGTGATGCTGTTTACATTCACTAATAGGCTAATTTGTTTACAAACTGCACGCTATTACCATAACATACTAATTTATTCTAAGTTTGACAATTTTGACAATGGTCATGCTATACATTACTATTATTTTACCCAATAAAATGCTACAGCAACAAAACTTGTGGAAGGAGTAATGTTACACATAAAACAAACAAAAATCTAAACGAGAGTTGTCAACAATAAAAAAAAAAGTAATGAAGACGCACATACCTATTCATTCCTGTTCTGTCAGGACCAGGCTTCAGTAAATTACGTCCATCTTATTCATTTTTTTTATTCCAAACGAGTTACCTTCATGTTTCGTTTTCTACTAAATTGTACGACACGATGCGGGTGGCGGTCAAACACTCTCTTCAGAAGTGTTGGATTCCTCCAGAAAGCTAGAGGGCGCCCTTTTTACACATAAGATGTGATCTCATATTATGACATGTGCAGATCCTATTCGAAGTGTCATTGTTTGTTTTGTTTTGTTTTAATTGTTAATGCAGAAGTACACCAATGCATTTAAAATATGAAATGTAATAATATTGGTAAAATAAAAATATTGGTTTAGGCCCTATTTCTATCTTTTGATTATATTTTTTACAGTGTGCCCTCTGGCTGCATTTATACGTTTTTAAAACTATATATAGTAAATACATTTAAATTAATGATGTGGGCAGGCAGTAAGCCTAGGCAGAACTAGATAGATAGAGACATAGAGAGAGAGAGAGAGAGAGAGAGAGAGAGAGAGAGAATTTTTGTTTTTAAAAAAAATTTAATTTTTAAACACATCTCTTTATTACTAACTGTTTTGAGTAATTCTGAGTCATGTGTGTAGTCAGAAGTAATCATCAGTGGGAACCGTTTTATTTTGGGTAGGTTATTAATGCACTCCTATAGTGCATTTGTGAACTTTTACAATGAAATTGGAAACTCATGCAGCACAGAGAAATGTGTTAATAAACTCAGCTTTCTTGGAAAGAATGAAGTTATTCATGCAATTTGCTACTCCAGCTGAACTTTTATCTTTCATATTTTGGCATTCAGATCTTTGATATTTCTCTGTAACATGACCGCTTTGACTTCCCCTTTGCCATCTACACACTTGCTACGCAGCACCAGAGAAGATCGAACCTGTTTTGGAAAGAAAAGAGGGATCGTGAACTGAAAAAGGAAAAGAGCTTGTGTTACAGAATCCATGATTAGCATCTGTATGTTTGAGGTAGAATACATTGAATATTAATACTGGATTGGAAATTCTGTATAGGCTTTCCGTTGAAATCTGTTTCTATCCATCAGAAACTTCATTGAATGTTCTTATGCATGTTATCTGTTTAAACACTTTGCAGAGCTATAATCAATCTATATCCATCTGACACACTTGTCATATCATGTCATAAACTGTATTTTACACTATAGCGAATATATATTTAATACATATGCTGCTGTGCTTTTTTTTTAAAAAACACTTTAATGTGCTGTAACATAATTACAACTCTGGCCTTCTCACTGACAAGTGAGGACAAAGCTGAGAGTGCAACTGGGCAGAAGCATTAAAATCTGGCACAGACGAAGGCCGTAATTTAATGGATGATGACAACTGATTGTGCAAGGCTTTTCTGAACGACAAGTTGAGGTTGTTTTAATGAGGCATGATTACAGGGTTCCGTTTTCCTCCCTCTCCCTCTTTCAAACATCTCCGTCGGAGAGCCTTGGCCCCCTGGCAAATGTTACATAGTATATTTATCACCTTTGAAAAAGCAGTAGCGAGCGTGGTGATATTCCAAAAGCTAAACATGGAACACAGGTCAGTTTTTTCTTCTCTTGACTGCCAGTTTCAAGCAGTTTTAAGGTCTCAAAACCACAGAGGTGCTTGGAAACACCATAAGCAAGGCCATAAGAAACCACATTTCCCACAGTGCAAAGCATCAAAGACTGGTAAAATGTGACATAGTTCAAAATGGCCCACTCGTCTTTTGCAGGATGAAAGTAATTGCTTCAAAGGTGTTTGTATGGAGGGGCTGAGCTGACTTCTGGAGGGAATGTCACCATGGCAACAAGCCCAAGACGATGACATTTAGAATCAGTGATAAAACATTAAGCAAGGAATACAGCAAATACAATTACCAAGATAACATTTGTTACACTGGGGGCCAAAGGCAGGATTCGGATCTTTTTCGCAGTTAAAAGCACGGATGCAGGATGCAGAGCTGGCGTTTTTGCTTAACGGCCTTTCAAAGCATCTCGCTTTCATCAGAGCCCCGCTCCGATTCTGTGAACGGCTTGCTGGGAGCCAAGTTGATTTTCTGCCTTTGACTTTTAGAGGACCTTGAGAAGGCTGCAGTCACACTTTAGCAATGGGTTCCCTCCTGAGGCTAGTCTCAATCAGGCAAAGCTCTGCGCAGTCCCTAGGAACAGCTCTGTGAATTGCTGTTCACCCTGAAGGACCGCGGCTGAGGAAATCACACTAACCGAAGACAAAAGACACGGGCTACTATTTACACCATACACTCGCATGCAACATTCCCAGAGGGTTTCTTACCTGTATGTTTAACCGTTTATATAAAAACCCTTGTAGCATTTATGGTTTTGTGTGTGTTAGAAGATGCGTTGGGTATAAAACACATTTATTAGACCCTGCGATAATTGTAATGCAGCACGACAAAAAAGACAGACGTGGCAGGAATGGAATGAGACTGACATCATGAGGTCTATTATGTCTTAATGGCCAATGTTGTCAGCCACAACAATGAAAGATGGATGATTGGACTGTGACATCTAGTGGCAAACGGCTGATTGATGACCTGTCAGATTGGAGATTTCTCATACACAGTTCATGTATGTCTGCCATCAGTCTTTTACAGGCATTATTGATTAACACACACCAGACAATTAAAACTATCATTCACCCACATGTGTAATTAAAGCAGTTGATAGTCACATTTTTACATGCAGCACTATGTTATTGATAAACACATTGATATATTAATTGCTGCTAACCTTTGTAGTGCTTAGGGCACGTTTGTATGCAAACGAGACAGACGTTTCCCAGAGATCAGAATAAAATAAGCACGCATTACAACAAAAGCTGATCTTCACAAATTCTACAGAAATCGAGCCTAAAAAGTCCTGTGGGAGACATGTTTCAAGATAAATTGCAAAAGATCATTTCTGCTGTGTACTTCCTATGACATACATCCGAGTGAAAGCAGGATGAGGACTTAGTTCTGATATTCAGTTGTTGATTGGATTGGAGGGAGATCTGAATGCAGTCAATTAAGTTAGGTTCACTTTTTAAAACATCAGCAATTTCAGCAAATTCTAAATATTCTGACATTGATGAGATGTGCATATTTAGTGGTCGTTTGGAAAATACAGCTGCCCATTTATTTTTTAATTGCAATATAATCAATAAATTATGATTTAACTTTTTTATTTTTAGCCATACAGAATTAAACCACTTGTTTGTTTTCAAAAAACGTCATTATGAAAACCCGGATTAATTAGGCCTATCTTGGATATAGCCAATTTCATTATATTATACACAACATTTTTCATTAATTTTCTTTAATTCAGCTCCCTAATTTAATACTTTAGTCTTGAAAATCTATATACAATTTATCAGTGGTGATATTCCAAAAGCTAAGTATGGAACACAGGTCAGTTTTTCTTCTCTTGACTGCCAGTTTTAAGCTGTTTTAAGGTCTCATGTATACATGAGACCTTTTTTTAATTTAATACTTCAGACCTGTACATAAAATTAATTAATAAAGTTTTTTGTGCTTTATACATCAAAAAACCTCATAATATACAGTAGAAGTAATAAGCTATTTTGACCCTCTCAGTTGAACGCTCCGATTGAATAGGCGTAGCGGATTGTAGACTCGGAAGTAAATGCCCATGCTATGATTGGTGAACAGTTGTGTATGTTTGACAACCTACATTCTTCACAGATTGACTTTGCTGTGATTTAGGTTAAAAACACTTCAATACATATCAAATGATCTGTAAGTTATTTCTGACTTCATCTGGAACATCATTAAAAATAAAGTTCATCAAATAAAGTTTATTATTTGGTTTCTGCATAGATCTGCATTTGCTGTTCTTGTCATTTACCTACTATGTGCGCGAAACGGTGGGAGGGGCTAAACTGGTAGCGATGTAGAAGCAGGCGTTGATCATCATCTGCAGAGATGGTATTTAGCCACACTATTTCAGAATAGAGTGGCACATTCACAACCTGTCGTTTTGGCAGAGTGGCTTCAATATAAGCTGCTTTTAGACTAACAAGAAAAGTTTGAGGTCTGAAACGTACAGATGTTTTTGATGAATTCTCAAATATATCAAAAGATCAATGTCATTTTGATTTCTTAGTTCATGACCCCTTTAAAAGTAACTCATGAATAGAAGTACAGGAATTGAACACATTTGTGTACATGGCATATACTAAGCTGGACAGTGACTCAGTTTTCACTGGTTTAGCTTCTGTGTTGTATTTCACATGCTGCTATTGTGTGGTTAATAAAATACTTCACAGTCCCTAACTTATGGCCTTGATGCTTGTGATTATCTCAAATGGCACTGCTTCATAAATGGATAAATGGATACAATATACAATACCAAGGACAAGGATGCCTGTGGCATAAATAAGTCAAACCTGTGCAGATTGGAAATGGACGAAATTCATTCTCTGATGGTTTGAAATGGTAAAGCATGTTAATTTCCTTTTTTGAATAATACTTCACAATAATTTATATAATTTTTTTTAAAAAAGGAAAACGAAAAGACTTCGCCTCCCAAGGGGACGTTCTTTCTCAAGATGTTATTTTTGTTCAAATCTCAAAGGCTTGCAGTTAAAGTTTATGAGGGATTGAAAATGGATAATTAGCATTTAAATGATCTAACACTAGTCTTTTTTCCACCACCACGGCTGTTACTGTAACCTTCTGTGATGCACTTTCATCAGATAGCACTTATGTTCGTCTGGCTGGGGAGCTGCCGGGGTCTGTGACTGAGTTAAGTCTTCTGGTGTGGAGGCTGCCAAGGGGTCATTTCTTATGGACTCGCAAGTTGTTGAGAATAAGCTTGATAAGAAACGACCAACTGTTCAAACACCGAGATCACATATGAGGTTAAAACCGATTCTTTGCCTGGGGAACCGGAGCAGAGGCGTATCATTTCAGCAGGGTCACTGCAGGTGTCGAGTGACTGTGGACATTCCCAGCAAACAAAGCACGTGAAGTGTGAAAATCCACCAGTTTGCCTGTTTAATTATTCAGGGAACTCATTAAGAAGAGTGGCCTGCTTTTAATATAGGTTAATTAAAATTTTTATTTCCGAGTCTTTGATAAGGCTGATGTAGTCATGCAAAGACAATAACACACGCTTGCACAAAATAGATAAACATGAACGGCTGGATGGAGAGTATAGGACCGTGGAGGATTAGTCTGCGGCCAGAGTCTCTCTCTCTCTCTCTTTACCTACTGAAGTAATCTCCTCCATCTTCTCTTCTGCTGGGCTCTGTACCTCACTGATTAACACAATGTCTAAGTGATTGACTGCAGTCATTATTTAAACGGACGTTACCTCACCGGGGAGGTTCAGATTTCTCTCAATCAGCAACTTCTTCACACAATCAGCGACTGTTTCACACCTGGAACACCCATGTGATGAAAGTACCGATCCACACCAATTATTTCTGCTAATCTGCTCCGGTAAGTGAGGACGACGCGGAATAGACAACAGAGCAGTGTTTTAAAGGTATTGCTCATCTATAAATAAAAACTCTGCCATCATTTAGGCCTACTTTTTTTATTCTTCCGTGAAACACAAAAGGAGACATTTTGCTGAATGTTCAAGATACACTTTTCCATAAGGAAAGCAGATAGTGTCCAGGTGCAACATGAACTAACACGCACAGTACATAGTCCTGTATTGTAAAGGTGGGGTCAGATTTACTGTTGAAATTTAATTATTCCTCGTGTGAGGGAGGAAAATTTCCCCATGCAGATTTCACTCATTTTTTAAGTGAATTCGTCATGCTGCACAACAGAAAACAGCTTGGTTTGAAAGTGACTACACTATTGACAATAGACAATGGATCTTTTTTGCCTTCAAAATTTTTGACATTTCACTAATGTAACCGCACCTCAATGAAAAAGAAATTACAGAACTGCACTCTGCACTGTTCAAATTGCTACGACACTTCCACTTTGGGGTTTGTCTGTAGTGAGCGTGTTTAATGTTTTGTTGTTTTTTTTCTCAGCAAATGGGCAATACATTATTACAGTTGGAAGAATGCAGGCCTTGTTTCCAAATCCCCTGCATTATATAAAGATAATAACTCTACAAGTCACCACATGGTATTGCCATATTTCATTTTTGACGGGAATGAAAATGAGGCTGTACTATTAACATGCATTTTTCAGCTGACTTTTTGTTGAAAAAAAAAAAATTTGTAGACAAAAACCCATTCTTCACAGCCTTGTTTTCTTGTGTTAAATATAATATGGCGGCTAACCTGACCATGGTCAAAAATAATTAACTGCAAAAGCCCCCTCTGCTCCATGCCAGTGGACACACACCGTTAGTCTTCTGAGGTTCAATTTCAGATCAAAATTTGTTGTTTTTCATGTAATATGAAAAGTCTACAAGTCTAAAATCTCATTTTAAAAATATCATCTCATTCTGTGTTTTCAAACCTGGTCACATGGTCTAATAGAACTACATGCTAACATACTATTGTTTTTGCCATCCCTTTAACTGGCAGAAATAGTAATAGTATGTGGGTCCAAATTCATTTGAAATGACAAATGTCATTCTTTTTGGTCAGTTTGAATAAGATAATGAGCTTATAATTATAGTGGCCAAAATAATATTTTATTTTATTTTTATTAAACTTATTTAGTTATCATCATGATGCATCTTTTCAGTTCAGATGTTGCATTTGCAACAACTTTCATGACTGATTTTGTTTATAAAATATACTGCAAGTGAATATCAATGGCATTCCTGTCATTGACATCAAATGCAACACGGAACATGTTCATTCGTCAAGTTTGAATATGGGCAAAAGCAAATAAGATTTGATAGCTATGAGGAAAAGATTTTCATGAAATAACAGTTCAAGCAAAGCCATCATGAGGATTCATAATATCACGCATAAATTGTTTGGACCACTTTTATGGGGCTTTTTAGGCAGCTGCTGGTAACAAAATATTTTTAGCGTATGCAAAAATGAGAAGAAGAAATAAAGCTGCATGGAACTGAAACAGGTGAGTAAACGACAAAATTTCCAATCATTCGTGAACTATTCCTTTAGCAAAACACTTCCAATCACTAAAAACACCTCCATCCACCAACAGCGAGTCTTATATCAACAACGCAGCTCTCTTCTTCTATTCCCTGAAACAAATGTCCAAATGAAATGGCCCATTTCCTCCGTCCAGATTACTCCTGACAAAACAAACACACTGACACAAACACAAGCAAACGAATACATAATGACCTGTTTGTGAGGTGGCAAAGAGTAAAATCAATGAGATGAGACATGTAGGACCTGGAAGATAAAACAACAAATTGACTTGGAAAAACACATTAATCTCATGTTCAGTGAAAGCAAACAGAAGCCCATCACCCTTGTTTATTTCCTTGGAGTGTGTTAGCAGTGGGTAACAGACTGCACAAATGCAATAAGATCCAGTACTCTTCCATCAAAAAGGCAAGAATTATCTAATCATACTGACGAAAATAAATCATCCATACAGCACCAAAGCTGGATGATTCCCAACAGGTGATGTAATATGCCGAGGCAAAGCAGCCTTAATGCTTTTGTCCTTGCTGATTGAAATCTATACAGTATTAGCACGTATACGCCTTGTATGAGATGTTCTAGAAGGTCTAGAGGAAAAACAACTCCCCTGGTAATATTTTAGCAGATATTTCCCATCAGCAGGTCGCCAGGCAACTGTGTCCTCATGATTCAGGTCCATGGTGAGAATAGCACAATGAGGCAATGATCACAGCTCTATGTTTCCAAGCAGGATCTTACACTGAGACAAACTAATGCGTGTAAGAAACACGAAAAAAGAAAACTCATTCACGCAGATAAAAACATATTATATCAGTGAAAAAGCTAATGTACTAGAGCCATGGTCAGCTACATTGTGCAATTAACACTGAGAGAAGCTATAAGAGAAAGAATTCTTTAACACAAAAAAAAAGCCTGAGCACACGAATGTGAGACATACTATGTGATTAAATAAAGAGACAGGCAACGTGCTCCGCTGTGATGATTTTCCCCAGAGCTCAAAGCCTCCAAATCCTGAGCCACTCTGGAATCAACAAAATTCACAGTATGAAGGGTGGTGGCTGTTCAACAATTCAGGCTTACAGCTGCAAACGGGTGGACTGGCTTAGGGCTGCACGTCATACTGGCTTTTTATAGAACGTGCACCACATTTCAGGACTGATACATTTTAGATTATGTTGCATCAATTATGTACGTGCTCTATTCTAGACATGGTTCCTCCATGCTGCTGTCAAATTTTAATTAGGGGAGACAAATCAAAGGGGTTATTTGAGGCTGGGTTTTAACATTTATGTAAAATTTCATTGTAAATAACAGATAGTACAAGAAAAACAGTATCTATCTATATTGGAAATTAGTTAAAGAACATACACACACACACGTTTGTTTCTGTGAATTGTGAGGACTTTCCATTTACACACACACACACACACACACACAAATGTTAAACACAAACCCAGCAATTGTTTTGACCCAGCATTCTGGGTAGTTTTACTTAACTCGGCTATTGCTAAACAAATACTATATTTCTTGCTTAAAGGGGTGGTTTACTGTTTTTTTTCTAGGCTTGATTGTGTTTATGTGTTGCAGTCTAACATGTGTTCATGCTTCGTTTTTTTTTAAAAACGAATTATTTTTCACATAATTTACCTTTACTCAACATTGGTCTGTCCCTTGTCTGGAAAACGCCTCATTGTAATTCCGGGTTTAATGAAGCCCCTCCCTCAGAAATACGCGATGGGCTGAGATTGGTTAGTTGGCTCAGTTTGTTGTGATTCGCTAAACTGCCTGCTCGTCAAAACGTCCCGCCCCTCACAGCATGTTCTCCGGATTGAACTGTAAACAGTGGCTCGTGTATACTGATTATCAATTTAAGCCCGACTGAGACGCGGAGAATATTATTGAGGACAATCGCGCGGGACCTGTGCCAGGACGGCTCTTAATGGTACACTCTTAAGAAAAATGGTTCTAAACAGTACCAGAAAAAGGTTCTTCGGCTTGTAACAATAGCAGAACCCTTTTTAGTGCTAAATAGAACCTTTTTTATAGGGTTGCATGTAGAACCATGCTTTGAAAATGCTATGTAGGACCTTAATGATGTTATAAATAACCCTTTTAATGATAGTTTTTCATTAATATTAGTATGTTAATATCAGTAATATTAGTATTATTTGTATATTATTTATTAATATTTTTTTTTACCCCTCTATCTACCTGGTCAGTGTGTGTGTCAATTAGGGTTTTACATAAAATCAACAACAACGTGTCAATTAGGTACTTTTGTTTTTATTTTTTTAATGATGTGAAATTGTAGCAAAAATTAT
>SCHK01173091.1:9055-23526 GCA_004124795.1 Poropuntius huangchuchieni | reverse complement strand
AGACAAGAAAATAATGATCGTAATTTGACAATCTGATGGGCAGATAATAGTAGCCCATTACCAAAGTTCACTGACTTGCTTTAAAAAGAACTCCGATCCGCAGATTCAATTTTGATTATTTTGCAGTTGTTCTTACAGATTCACTGTTTTTGTTGAAACTGGTAGTGCATGCATTAATCAGTACATGAGCCATGCGACTCTTCATTCACGTTTCTGACGACTTCAAAGCCGATCTGAAGAGACGCATGTAATATTTCTGCTTGTCACACTGCAATTCTCTCCAGTCACACGTCTGTGTTTAGCCACTGTCTTTATGTCAGCGTAAATAACAGATCAAATCGAGATTTGATCAAAAATCTGAACACGTCTGTAACCTCTGCATAGTTATTTTTCCCTGCGACTCAAACTCTGGCTGTTACACAGAGTCGTGTCGAGTGAAAATAAACAGCTCTGATTGATTTTGTGGTATCACAGGGCTGAAGCTGCCATCTCTTATGAGCACTGCGCAGTCTGCGGTTAATGCACAGCCCGACGCTGTGATGATCTCAGCTCACGACTTCATTTAAAAGACTCTAAACACCCACAAATCGCCCTGATAACATCTCCGGTTTCCAGCACCCCATGCGGAGCAGGGAAAAGCTGCCGCACTTTCTCTCTGTCTCTATCAATTCTTTTCCTTTTCTCTGTGTTCTTTAATTAGTTAGATTTAATTACTCAAAGTGTGGGATCAGTAGTGAAACGGAATTCCTTGGGCAAAGGAACGTCTGTGTGTATCTCCAGAGGCCGTGTGTAATTTCTCTCTGGGGTGGGAGTGCTGTGTAGTTGTGTAACTGAAACCTCGGTAAAGTAATGAACACTTTCGGTTACCCGCACTGATAGATTAGTTTGGGCATTAGCGTCAGCAAACACGTCTGCAACAGGCACATTAGCTGCTGTTTGTGGAAAGTAATTCAGAACAGAGATGGGTTTGTCACCTTGTGTAGATATTTGAGAGTATAATTACGTGTCAATTTGCAGTGAGTATAATTATGTATGGCAGGTTTGTCTGCTGTCTTTATTTTTATGTGATTTTTATTTTTCCCAGCACTTGCTGCTGTCTGGAACGGTCATGAAAAACCTGGAAATACTAGGGAATTTGACTACTGTAATTAATGTCCTAAATTAAATATTGATCATTGTTATTAATAATCTCTTTTATTTATTTATTTTTATTTCTGTGTCACATTAAAATAGTATTGTAGTTTCTTTTCATGTTTTTTTTGGTAATAATTTTAATATAAATATACTGTTTTATTTATTTTATTAATGTTTAACAATTAAATCGTTTTGTAGATTCTTTCTGCCCTAAATTAATATATTTTATGTATGTTTTGTATAACATTAAAATAGTATTGTACTTATATTTTCATGTTATTTATTATTTTAATTATTGTATGACATTAATAGATTTGTAGATTGTTTCTGCCCAATTATTATTATAATTTTTTTATATTTATTTATTTTTTTTGTTTACTCTGACGTTTATGCTTAACATGTATTTGTATATCATTTGTTTTTATATAAATGTAGATATTTTTAAATTGATTTTGTCATATTTGTATTGCTGTATAACCTAAAAAGATTTGCAGATTTTTTTTTTTAATTATGTTGCAACTTTTATTGATGCATATGTTGAAAGGGCACTTTTTAAATTAAATTAAATTTAATTAAATTTTTAGTTTTGATGCATAAACTTTAAAAATAGTCAAACTTTAAAGTAAATGACTGGAAATATTTTGTACACGTCCTGCTAAATGTTATATTTGTAGTGTTTTATTTTTTATTTTATTTTATTTTTTTCCTTGACTCACCATTAGTCCACCCCACCCATCTTCTTTCGGTTAATTTCTTGCCTGTAACCAGCAGAGACTGTGAGATACTGTACATCTGTTTGATAATTCTGGTTCACGAGTGTCTTGGGCAGTGGTGGTATTAGTTTGGCCGGTGGGGGTAGAGGGGCTGTCTCTGGCACACAGCTTAATGACTCGAGCGGTTCCCTTACCAGGTGCCAGTTTATACACATCCACCACCGCTCACCCCTACACGCAACAGCTGTTTTACACCTAATGAAGGCCAGCCCACTCGCCTAGCAGGGGAAATGTATTTTTCCAGCTTCACCTTAATTTGTACTCACTGTTCCCATAAACATTCACCACTGGACAACATTCTGTATCCGTTTCACACCTTGCTGTTGGTCCTCTGCAAAGCCATCCCCCTTTTTCATTGGTTGTGCTTCACAAGTGGAGTGACTGGAAACGATGCTTTGATATTGATTTAATTAAGGGGGGTGGGGGACGAACGCTGGTACTTTGTATTGATTTCAGCAGTGGAGGGGAGTCTGTAGGCGTGGAGGTGCGAGCCGCAGTGTGAAGCACTCTTCATTAGCCTCGAGTGTAGTCTGAACATCTCCTGTTCGTCAGGGAGAAACCCTGTTCTCTGGATATATAGAAGCTTTAGGTAATTGTCTGTAGTGTTTCAGGTTATATATAGATTCACACACATACAGTGCCATTCAAAAGTTTGGGATCAGTAAGATTTAAGTGTTTTTTTTCTTATGCTCATCAAGGCTGCATTTATTTGATCAAAAATGAAGAAAATGTCATTTTGTAAAATATTATTGCAATTTAAAATTCTAATTTAATATTCTTTCAAATATCATATATTCCTGTGAAGCAATGCTGAGTTTTCAGTATCATTACTCCTGAGGTACATCATTGATCCTTCAGACATCATTCTAATATGCAGATTTATAATCAATGTTGGAAACAGTTGTGCTGATTAATATCTTTTGGGACCTGTGATACTTTTTTTTCAGGATTCTTTGACAAATAAAACAATTAAAAAGGTCAGCGTCAAAATAGAAATGGTTACAGTATACACTGCTATTCACAATTTTGGGGTCAGTAATTTTTTTTTTCTTTCTTGTTTTTAAAGACATTAATACTTTTATTCAACAAGGGTGTGTTAAAGTGTTACTCCACCCCAAAATGAAAATTGCAAATGATGTGAAATCAAAGACTTGCATTGTTAGAAAAGATATTTATTTTAAATAAAAGCTGTTCTTTTCAACTTTTTATTCGCCAAAGAAAAAAGTATGACAGGTTCTAAAAAAGCATATTAGAATGCTTTCTGAAGGATCATGTGATTACAGAAATAAATTATATTTTAAAGTATATTAAAATTGAAAACCAATATTAAAAATAGCAGCAATATTTCACAATATTTTGATCAAATAAATACAGCCTTGATGAGCATAAGAGAGACTCCATTTAAAAACAATCAAAATCTTTCTGATCCCAAACTTTTGAACGCCAGTGTATATATATATTTTACAATTGTTGAAGAGTTGAAGATATATGATTATAGAGCATTTTGAGCTCTGAGTTTCTACTCTCAGCATAACAAATGATGTAATTGCAATAAATGCAGCTTTCACAGCCAGGTTTTCTCAAAGTCTTTTGGCTTAATGAAGCGTTATTGAAGTTCTGCGATTATGAAGCAGGTAACCAAATTGCCTCTTTACCATGACCGCTTTTAACAAAGCAGAAACCAAAAAGGTGCTTTGCACGCCTCCAAGCCTGGAGCACAGCAGGGCATTATGGGTATATTTGGAAACTTGCAATCAAAACACAGAGTCAGGGTCTCACCCACAGCTCGTACGATGGGAGGAAAAAGCCGCAGATGCTGCCCCTGCCCTCCCTTCACAATGCCTTTGAAATCACAGAGCTGTAATTTAGCACCGGGCACTGATTGCTGTGACACTGCTGTGCCGTCTATACACCAAAACGGGGCACATTTCATCCAACATTGGGATTGTTTTGTGTCTATATCCAGGTTTATGTATGTCTCAGTTTGTTTTCCGTAAGCATAAGCAGCTGTAGGAGCCTGTGGATGTGCAGTGGGTGAATTTTTTATTTTTTTATATATATTTTTTTATATATATTTTTTTCTCGTTGAGGTCGTTCCTTCTGCCTTTCTCCTCATTCTCACCCCCACTGTGCCTCGTCTGCCCCGTCTCCCGCTCAGAGTCAATCACGAGCGCCGGGAGGAGAGGTGAAATTCTTTAATACTACCTTTATCCTTGCAGAACGGACCCCGTCCACCCGCCAATGAATGTTTAATGAGACGAGCGGGCAGGTGGGCCAGCCCACGTCACCACGTGCCGCCCCGGTGTCAGTCTGAAATGTGGCTTTGTCCTTAAGCTCGGCGTGGGCTGTCGCTTTTACCTGGAGAGGAAGGAAAAGAGGGAATGAACATCACTGTTTGAAAGAGATAAAGACGTTACTGCAAATGGCTTTGAGAGAAGTGGTTATCATTGGCGAGTGTGTGCTTTTTTTATATATATATATATATATATATATTTTCATGGATGGCGTTCCTTGTACTTGTGGTCAAATTTTTAATTCTGATTACTCTCAAGTAGTTTTTTGTAGTATAATAGCGTTTTTATTGGAATACATTGTTTTTGTGTTTTTCTCAGTGCAGTAATAACAATGAGATTTTCTTTGCTGTACAGTAATGAGAATTTTCAGGAAGAAAATTATCTCAATGCAAGAAGTCTTAATGGTCTTATTAATAGGCTTCATTTTATTTATGCAAAATATAATGTCTCTTTTTTTTTTTTTTTCTTGAGTTGGGGTTGAATTATAGCTTATTGTTTGCTGATTTTGTGAGATTCACACACATGCTGTATTTATGCTTGGGAATGGTAGCTAAATTTCTGTTTAATGTGGTGATTTGGAGACATCAGTATTAGTATTGTCTCATTTCTTTAGTCTTGTTCCCTCTGGGAATCGTTTCATGGAATAATATCGCAGTAACATTGATATTAGGTCTAATCACTCTTCTCTGTGCATTTGCATATTTGCTCTCAGCTACAGCCATAGCAGCACATTTAAATACATTTTAAGAAGGGCATTTCTGTGGAGTCGCTAAGGTTTTCATTGGTACATTGTGTGGTTGCTAGGGTGGTTTCTAGGTTGTTGCTAGGGTGTTCTAAGTTATTAATTATGTCAAGAGTCCCCCTGTCTCTGATATTCCAGACTGTATATGTAAAGGTGTCTTTTTTTCATCATAAGTCTGATTACTTAGAAGTAATAGCACACCTCTCATCAACAAGCCATGAGAATGTGGGATGAGTTACTTATTTCAAATCCCTAACCCTTAACATGAGCCATAATAATAGTAAGTAAATAAGTTCGCCTTAGTAAACCCAATTAATTATAGGCTATAGAGAAGGGATGAACATGGGATTTGTTGAAATGCTGTCCTATCTCTGTGGGATCGACCTTTTTTTTTCTCTGTGGGTTTCTCTCTCCCCTTCTCCAGCTGTTGTTTTCAAATGGTGTAAAACGCTCTGAGTGAGAGGATGATCCCACTTGGTTGCATTGTGGGAAACGTGAGGTAGGCGTGGAAGTGTTTGACCCACCGGATGCGATTACGGTATATTCATTGTTTTTCAATGCAAATAAACACAGGTGTGGGATATTTATAGAGCTTTTTGCGGCTATGCCATGTGTGTACAGGCAGCACTCATCCCTCATAGCTTGTAATGTCAAGACGGTGCGTCATATGTGAGAAGTGAATCATCTATATAGAGTAACTGAGATGGAGACCATTAAAATATAC
The DNA here is from genome assembly GCA_004124795.1 of Poropuntius huangchuchieni. Lineage (NCBI taxonomy): Eukaryota > Metazoa > Chordata > Actinopteri > Cypriniformes > Cyprinidae > Poropuntius > Poropuntius huangchuchieni. The sequence goes on along the minus strand of SCHK01173091.1, from coordinate 17,859 downwards.
CTGTTTCCTGCAGTACAGGATTCTCACTTTTTTATTACATTGTTATAAATATTCACAGCTCAACCTGTGAGTCTTTTTTTGTCAACTAAACAAGTGACAGTTACAGTGGTTCAAATGAAATGGTGAAAATGGAAATCGGGATCAGTCATCCAAGATGGACGTAAGTTCTAGTGACATATTTAAAATGGACATTATTGCTGTGTTGATAGCCAGAGGGCCAACAAGATGTGCTGGTGATATCGAGACTTTAGAAAAAAACTCAAATTCAGAGGAGTATATTTGTAAAACATGACTACAGGACATGCATTTTGTATGTGTGTATCTATACATATGTGTCTTGATTATTATTATTCTAAACTGAATCTAAAATAAGTGAACACTGAATTTAAATAGCATGCAGAAATGTAAACAAACCAAAAAAACGAACTGAAATGTTAAATCCAAAAACAGTGCTCCAATTAAAAGTAATTTAAAATGCAAAAAGATAACCCTGGTGTGTGTGTGAGAGAGAGAGGAAGACATTTTTTCATGCAGAGAACCTTTGACTTGGGAGATTAAACATTTACATTAGCTAAGAGTCCTTGGCGTTCCCTCCTCACTGTGTTATCCGAATAGGGAACTTTTCATCTCATAGTGGACTCTCTCAGGCTCATCTGTGAGCTTCCACCTCATGTCCTCTATAACTCTCGCTCGTCCCTCATCAGAGCAGGAGGTGAATCCAAATCCGTAGACATGTTCTGCTCGTGCTAATTAACGTTACACGCTGACCAGGAGCTAGCTGTGTGCAAAGCACGATGCACTGAAAACACTCTCTCTCTCACACACACACTCTTACACAGTCAGGGGAGTGTTGCAGATTTACAGTAGGCGCTAGAGAACCTGACCCCATCGTAATTAAAGCTGAATCCTTCATTATATCCTCCAGTATATCAGCCAAGGAGGATGTAATGAAGCATACAGGGAATGTAAGCAGGGCTGAACACCTGAACCCACACCATATGGAACGCTGCAGGTCTTGTTAGCGTACTTTTAGATCAAAACACGTTAACAGTAATTCATTTTTAAGTTGACAAAGTCTTCCCAAGAGTTTTATTAAGTTTCCAATTAACATAGAAGTACTATGGTATTAGTTTTTCCCTCCACAGGGTAGTGTCATGTTGTTTTGAAGTACATATCAAATGTAAATATTCATATTTATTTACTAAAGTATATACAGTGTCTAATTACTGTGGTACTGTCAAGTTGGCAAGAAACAGAATTTGTGATAATTTTTCCTTACCTATTGTGACATGTGAAACAGTTTCTCAGACAAGGGAAAAAAAGTAGTTTGGGACTCGATTGGATCAAGTCATTGCCATTTTCATTTAAAAATATTAATTATACAGTTTATCTTGATTTCCTGGTGCCTTTGTTTTTGGAAATGTTTGAAAGAGTCATTTCAGATGTGCTTTAAAGAGTGTCTGTTTAACCCTTTCTCATGTGAATTAAAGGGACAGTACCCCCAGAAAAATGTTAAAATGAAAACTGTAATTTTTTATACTCCCTCATGTCATTCCATTTCACTCCAAAGGAGAATTTGGTCCTTGTTTTATTCAAAATGTTTTGAAATCAAATTATGGTTTTGTGTGGCAACTAAACCAAAGATTAACTAGTTAATTCACTAAAAACTGCCAACTTCAGTAGTTTTCCTATCATGTTTGCCACCTTACATTAGTTGTCATGTTTTGTCAAATGATAAAGCGTGAAACCTGATGTCTAAAGCTACAAAGAAGGGTTTTTCTGTGATTCTCCTTCAGTGTTTCACACAGCATATGGTTTCAAACTGACACGAGGTAATTAAATAACGGTTGGATGTTCATTTTGAATGAATGATCCCTTCAGCAGAGTTTGGATTGAGGTTTTTTCATTATTTGACACGTATTATAAGCCAGTGCATTTGTTTTAATTAGCATCCATTGTCTATAATAGAGACTTTTTCTCTGCCCAGTCTATGCGTCCTAATTGAGTGCTTCTTGGATTAATTGGGTTAAATGCGCTGCCTCCATTAAACCTTTATAACGCGTACGGAGGACACCCCCCTCCTTATTTATTATTTAGCAAGCTCTCACAGGGCTGGAAGTGGGGCATGGATGAACGAAGCCGGGGAAACACACTCTAGTTGCCCTGCTGCCTGGGAAGAAAATGCAAAACTTTTTAAATTAGTTTAATAAATCAAGGCTGCACGTTCAGCTGTCATCTGACACGCTACTCTACCCACAGTCACACAGCCACATCCCCCCCCCCCCTTTAACTTCTCAAAAACTGCTGCCTCCTCAAAACGCAGCTAATATCTCTCCTGTGCAAGAATCAGCTGAGAGGTGTGTGTGTATGTGTGTGCACGTGTCTTCCCATATGTGCTAATTAACCGTTTAGCAGGCTGGATGCTGGTGGGTTAGCCAATTAAATAGAGCATTTAAGCCACACCCCTTTTGGAAATCTGCCATTAAATACCCCCTGCACCCCTCACACGTACACAAACATACGTTCACACGCTAATGCTGCTCTGTTTGAGTTGGCATGATGCTAATTAGCCGCATGCAGGCTTAAGGCTGCTTGAATGTAGATTTACGCTACATGTTTTAAACGCGTTCTCTCTCTTTTCTTCATCCTCATCTTTTCATTTAATGCATGCAAATATTCTGATGCTAGCAAACAATTATCATAAAAACCCCAATGACGTCGGAGGAGGAGGGGGGCGCGAAAATGAGCAGCTTAAGACAGGCCCATTAGTTGGCTTATTTTAACAGCTTTCCTGGAGGGATGTTTGGTGTTTGTCGCACATTACTGCTCTCACTTTTTTTTTTTTTATATTCCCTTCCTCCGCTTGCGCTCCTACAACATTATTCATGCCTGACTGTGGGGCCATTTTGTTACATTTCCGTACCCCAGCAAACCCACACCTCAGCGATTACACTGATTGCTCTTGTTGTTGGGAGAAATGAATAAACAGCTGCAAGAGTACAGCTTAAAAAAAGTAAATATCCGTAGTGGACGTTCTCATTAGAAAGGCCTTTCACAAGCCATTTTGATGTATTAAAACCTTACTGGCCTTTTGGTTGATTTGAGAGCTTGCTTGGGTCACATGTCCCCCTCAAGCAGGCCGTAGTGCGCTAGAGCGGTGAGGATTTGTGGGTCTTAATCTAATTTTATTTCCGTATTTGCAACAGACCCCAGGCCCGGCAAATACTCAATGGATGTTGGTTGTCAACAAATGAATGTAATTTAGTGTTTGCTATTTGGTTGAATGAGGAAAATATTATGCTTTCCTCTCCAGTGCCATCAGGGCTTCATTGTTGGAGAAACGATGTTGGCAGAGGCCAGTCACTCGCAAGTTAATGCATCTCTTCCTTCACAAATCATCATGTTATGGTATAAATCATGTAATCATGCCATCAGGATGGCGCACTCCAACATAGAGCCAAATCCAGGAACGCAAGCTCAATGTTTTCTGACTTTCCTAAAAAAAAAAAAAAAAAAAAGTGATGGACTGCATGGAGATGTTCACCTTTCTGTTGTCCTTATCTGTGCAGGTACTAAGCTGGAGAGCCTGATGGAGAGCATGCGAGGAGAGATTGCCGCCCAGCCTCCGGTGGAAGGATCCTTTAGCCCGCGTAGAGGGGATTTATGCATCGCAAAGTTTGCTGATGGAGAATGGTAAGAGCCAAAAAAAATAAAAAATATCCTAATGGCATCTGCTATAAAAGCTGAGTTTCCTGGTTTCAGCAAAAGACCTTTTAATTTATTAATTTCTTTTAATAAATAAATGTAATAAAATATTTGTCAGAGCTGCTGGGCAGGATGTTCTTGTCTAGAGAGGTAATGATGAGTCATTTTGCTGATTTGGCAAGTTTGTGCAGGTGATTTGATGTTTTAAGTAATAATTCACCGATACTGAAATTCTGGCACATTCTGATAATTATGTTTTGTTGTTTTATGATGACCAATATAAATATTTAGCATTTTAAACAGTCACTTTAAATGCTACAAATACATTTAGGCATCCTTGTAACAATTGAAAGTATGAAAGATGGATTTATTTATTTTTTTGGGGGGGTGTTTTTGAACTTCAAGTGAGTGTTAATGACAGCATCTATTTTATATAATTCCAAGTTGCATTATATAATAATTTAAAAAATCTCTAATATTGGAATATTGTTAGATATGTTGATAACTGATATGTGTATCTTTAATGTTAAGGAAGATGACTTTGGCGAAAAATAATAAAAGCAGAAAGGCACCATTTCTCAGCAGACTATCTTCACAGGGATTGCTTTAACCTCGTATTCATTGTTGAAATAGTTTTATAGTGAACCATCTGTTGGTTATGGGTATTTTTTGGTTTACTTAAATTTTATATTGGGGTAATCTGCCCTAGATTGCAGGACATTGTACTGCTCTAATGAGTCCTTTGTCCTTTAGGGAGTCTGGAAGCTTCTATTGTCCTCATATAGAGTCTGAGCAGGCTGCATCCTCAGTGGGGCGACTCATTACTCAAGCATCTGCTGGTGTTTTTGTTGATCTCGTCTTGCTATTTTAAAAACTTGTTTAAGCTCCACCCAGTAACATCCCTAGAATTTCTCCTTTAATTGCTTACAAGTTTTTCTTTGTTGTTCTGTTTTTTTCTTTTCTTTTCTTTTAGCATGTTGTCATGTTTGTTATCTTTCCCTATATCCCAGTTGGCTCATGTTTTCCCACGATGCACCAGGACTGTGTCACTCGGTGGCATAAGAGCTCATTAAATCTGTGAAAGAACAGCAGAAAGACATTCTTCAGAGCAGGCATCCCTGGATCAGGCGGGGGTTTTTGGATGATTGAAGTGTTTTAGCATAAGTGGATGGTCTGGAGTGGGCAGGGGGTCTGGAGTGGGTTGGAAAGTCTAAGTTTGATTATATGAAAACGGAAACTCTTCTTTGACTTTTCCCTCTTGTTTGAGGTGTCATGCAGAGCTTTGAACTGCTCTTTATGAATATGAGAGGCTTCTTACATTTTCAGAGCGCGAGGTTATGAATACAAGATCGACGCTCTCCTCAGACCCCCATCTGTCTGTACTCTACAGTTAGGGGCAGTAAAGTAGTATTTTGCTCTCTACAAAAGTGAATGTTTTGAGTTAGGTGAAATTGAAGGTCACTTATTGTATAGCCCAGTATCAGTGCCCAGTGTGGCCCCCTTCAGTCATTTCCATGTAGAAAAGGCAGTTCGGAGCCAAAAAGTCAGATGTTTTACATCATTTTGTCCAGTGCTTGAGGATGAACTACTAAACTTATTTCTTCTCTGTTCAATGAGTGGAACTGATGCTTTCTTCTGTCTCTCCATAGGTACAGAGCTCGTGTTGAGAAAATTGAATCTCCAGCAAAGGTTCACGTGTTCTACATCGACTATGGAAACGTGAGTATCTTCTTGCATAATCTGGATGTAGCACAGCATCTCCTGAGTGGAGCGTCTCTTTAGAAAGGCGCTGACTGATGAATGTTCTGAATTGTGTTTAAAATACTGCATGTGCTTTCAAAAGCCAGCACTGAATCCATCAGTCAAAATGCCACACATGTGGAAAACAATTCCTCTCCATAAATCCAGAATAAATGCATTTTTGCAAGGGAAATAATGTTAGTATGCTTAAAAGCAGCTTGAAGGTTGCGTACCCAGCATGCTTTGCTGTTTTTGTGCCCGGGGCGGAAGGCTTCAGGCCAGCACAAGAGAAAAGATGCAGGTGGTCATGTGATTGAACATTTCTTACACAACAGGCCTTTTCTCCCATCTCTGTATTCCCTGTGCCTTCCTCTTTCTTCTCTCCACTTCGTTCTTTTATTATCTTAACCCTCAGTGCAAGAGCATTGTGCTGAATCTGGTATCAGTGTTTATTGCCTTCCATCTCTGCTCAATCACTCTGATTCGCTGGACAGTGTTTTGAGGGAGTCCTTTTTTTTAGGTCTTTGGTCTAAGTGTTGTAGTTTAGATTTCATATAACAATCTGACAATTTAGATGAAGTAACAGATTTTAAATGTAGCAAAATCTGCTTTAATATACATATAATTTGACATTTTCAACATTCTCTTTAATATTATAAAATACATGTAACTTATTTTGGAGATGTTAACCTTATAGAGATTTATTTTATGTATTATTATTACTTATGTGAGTCAGTTTAGTGTTTACTTTCAATCAACTGATTACATGAATATATTAAATCAGAGTTTATCACATAATGGACATGATCTACTCAAGTTTGATTGCCAGAAAAATAGTTGTTGTTTTGTGATTTTTAAACATATTGTTTGATTAAACTTTTTTTTTTATTATTTAATTATAACATTTACTAATCCCATTTCTATGAAACATAAGTAGAGAGAGATGCATTGACATTCAAACACTGTGTCCAAACATTTCTAGGCCCACCGTGTGCTTGATGTGTGTTCCCGCCTCTCTCTGTCTGAAGAATTGCTGTATAACCCCCCACGTAGAACAAGCCAGTCTTTTTGCTTTGTACTTTCATCTGTCTTCTGTCTGTTTTTCCATTTTCTATTCTCTCTGTCTGCCTGTATTTCTCATTCTCAAAGCTGAAACGAACATTTGTAGCGTCTCAGTGCTAACCAGCCTCTTTAGCCTGCTGCGTTCACATGTTCTGCACTAAAGACACATGACCACAGCAGCGCTCAACTGCGACCCAGCAGAGAGAGAGAGTGTGTGTGTGTGTGTGTGTGTGTCTCATATTGTGTTGCTGGCTTTGAGTGTGGCATGTGGAGGAGTTAAGCGTTATCCTTGACTTTGCTTTTATCTGCTTTGCTGTTCTCACACCTCCTCCGTTTAATGAGGACCTTGTACCGGCAGTCAGTGTATGAAAGAGGTATGAAGCCTGTTTTATAATACAACAATGTGACGATCTCTCTCTCTCTTGTCCTTTCAGAGAGAGATATTATCCTCCACACGTCTTGCAGCCCTTCCTCCAGCCTTCAGCACGCGTACGCTTCCTCCACAGGCTACAGAATACACATTTGCCTTCATTCAGGTCCCACAGGATGTAAGTTCTTGCACAAACACATTCAAACGCACTCCCATGTGATTCATCACGCAACGTGGCCTTCAAACGGGTCCTGTAGGACACATAGCGCATCCACGCACAACACAGTCACATCCAGGTTATAAAAGACAGGAATTATGAGTCACATCATGCTAGTTTAGCTGTTGGAATGGCATACTACAGTATTTCTGCAAAGTATGCTAATTTTCCTGCATAGAATAGCCATATACTACAAGTGTAAAGTATACAACAAGAGCAGATTGCATTGCATTGCATTAATTATTTTTGTACGTAATGAGCTCATGTGATGTAACACATGTACTATACTTAGAGCCCTATGATTTCCATGATGGATCTTGGAATCCGGTAATAAAAGAATTTGCTGTATAACGCGTAATTTCACAGAATTTGCCAAATTTTATATGAATAAATCAAAAGTAGGTTAGTACACAAATCAAAACACAATATGGACTAGTGTCTGTGAATATTAAGCTGCAAAATATTATTTAAATAGGAACCCTGCATGTTCTGCATGTCTCTGTGCAAATGAATGGCACAGATGCGCAGTTTCTTTTACTGCACACATACTGACACTTACGGTGATTTTAGCCTCTGCCGCCTCAATATATGAGTATATGAACACATAAACATAATCTCTAGAACTGCTCTGAGAGTCACTTTGTTAGCATTTTAACATTTCTTTTAAGAGAAACTATAGTCATATAATATAAACAGAAACTTTTTAAGGGTCTTCACAACCCGTCAAAATAAAAGTTTGGTTTAACTTGAAGAAACTGTGACAGAAATATGTAATAATCGTAGTGCTACTGCTAATAAAATGATTAAAACATTATTTTTTAAAGAGTATTATATTTACCAGGTGTAAAATGTAAATACACAATACAGAAATTGTATTTTTGATTGTTTAAATTTAATTAAACATTAAAATGAAATCCAGAAAATTAAAGTAAATAACAGAATTTGGAACTACATTTAAAACAAATTACATTTTTGATAAACTGTTAACAAATTGCTGTTAATTTGTGTAAGTTTCATGATTTAAACCAGTTAGACATGCTTTTCGATAAATACAATTTTATTTGAGCAGTCTAGAAAAATTTAAATGAAAAAAATCTGAATTTGGAAAAAAATAAAACAATTTGGGAGAAAATAAAATGGGATCCTATATACTCAACGTCTACTTAACAGTAAGCAGTATACTAGAGTGCTGATATTCCAGTTCAAGCCTTTTTGTAGTTAAATTGTGTGAGGAAAGCATATCACCTGGTCTGTGCACGGAGCTCGATTGTGTAGGTGTATGTTTGTGTGTGTAGGTGTGGCATCATGCCACCTGCCCTGTTAATACTGCTGTTGTTTTGTGATCTTGTCCATCTTTTGAGGTAGGCGCATTGTTCTCTCTCTATCTCTGTCTCTTTCTCTCGTTCTGGATAGCCTCTGTATCTCGTACCCCCACCATAACTCCCCCCAAGGGGAACATGCTCTGAGGTTGCCATGGAGACTGGGTTGGCTCACAAGAGCAAAGTGTGTGTGTGTGTGTGTATGAGAGCGAAAAAGATCAGATCTGTATCTCTCACCTCGTGTGTCGAACATTTGTGAAACATTGTGTTGGTGTGGAGGTATTTTAATCTGTTTTTTGTTTGCAAATCTACATTTATCATTATCGCAGCACTTGTGTGTGTGTGTGTGTGTGTAAGTGTGATGAATGAGCAACTCCGCAGCTGGAGAGTC
>SCHK01173068.1:930-12598 GCA_004124795.1 Poropuntius huangchuchieni | reverse complement strand
GCCTATTTCCAAAAAAAGTGGAGTGTTCCTTTAATTGGGTAATCAACAGAATTTGAAATCAATCTCAGTAATATCAGAATACATGTTTGTGTTTCGAGTTATTTTTAAAGCTTACCTTCTGTCTTCCAGTCTGGCTATTTCATGTTTGACCTGGTTGAACTCGTTGGCCATCTTGCAGTGGTTTTTGTACACTTCTATGGACTCCTTTAGAGACCGACACGGCAGCACAGGCTAGTAAGGAAGGTGATGACATTATTACATGACATTTTTTTATTGGTGAAAGTGTAAGTGTTTTATTTTTCCTAACACTTCAGCACAAACCACAATTGCTCTTTTTAATGAGTTCGTTGACATATGTTATAGTCTGTAGCTGCAGTGACCGGAGATGAATTCAGGAACTTCCTTTTTTTTTCTTTATGATGTTATATTTGGATTGTCTGCTACATCCTGGAATATACACAGAATCGTCATACGGCCTGACAAGAGGGTTTCAATCAATAGATGAAACATAATATGTGGAAACAGTTTAAGAGACGCTTGACTTTTTTATTCCTTTTGTGTCAGGAACTTCTTCTTTCGCAATGACTCATGTCACAGTCCTACAGAATATCATCCACACGACAAAACGCTTCAACTTCTCCCAGTTTTTCCCCTAATGTGTGGGTGTGTGTGTGTACGTGTTAAGTCCAACCTATTCTGATGTAGGACAATTTCAGCATTTCAGAGACTTTTATGGGGAATCTACCTTTAAATGCTAATAGCACAAATTTAAATAAAAACAATAATTTCATAAACAATATACCGAAGGATGTAGATTACAGATTTTTGAATCTACACAATAGTCAGCATGTTTTATGATGCGAAGAGACACATGTAAGCTCCCTTTAGCCTTTTCCCTAAAAAAAAGGGTCTGAGAGAATATTTGATATTAGTGACAAAGACTTTTTTGGTATCAGTAATGTACTAGTCATGAGGAAATTGTATGAGTAAAAGTACGGATGTTGTTATGTTGTCAACGATCAAAACCAACCTTTCATGTCAGCATGAAACAGCATTTGCTCTCCATTTTACTTGCGTAATGTAACATATTTTTGAGTGAAATAATATATTTAAAGGGGAAAAATTTGGCCAGGACATTTTGTGCATCAGGAACTGGCTGGATTGTAAAAAAAAAAGTTGGGAGGACGTCACCCGAAAAAGAAAAGCAAGTTATTACATTTTGATGAATAATTATGAGGAAGTATTTATTTAATTATTTTTCATACAGTTCACAATAAGACCAAAAAAAAAGGTATATTAGATACAAAGTGTGTCATTTATGAGCTAAATGTTTTTATTTAATATTTTTTTATGTAATAAAGATTTTTATTTAATAATAATCAAACAACAGCAATAATAATAAAACTGATGGGCTTTTTAATTAATAATTATCAGTTTTTATTTAATAAATGTATTTATATTTATATTATGTATTAATAATAATGCATACATATGCTTCTAATGGTAAAAATTAAATGTAACTATTATAATAATGATTATTTTGTATTTAATAAATGTATTTTAATAATAAATCATGGACTTGTAGTGGCAAAAATTAATGTTTTTATTTAACAATTACCCGTTTTTATTTAATAAATGTATATATATATTATTTATAATAATAATAATAACAATATACATGTAAGGGCTTCTAATGGCAAAAATTAAATGTAGTTAAATGTAGTATTATTCTTATTAATTGTATTTAAATGTATTTTTAATTATTTTTTTAAAATATTATTTAAATATTATATTTTAATTTTATTTTTATTTAAATATTTAATATATTTTTAATTTAATATACATTTATTTTTCTTTCAAATTAATCATTTGTCATTTGGATATTATCATTCAGTTTAGAATTCCTGTTAAGTGTAATGATAACTTAAAAGTAAATAAAACTAATGCCATCTTGTGGTCTTACAGAAGCATTGCTGAAACATTTTCTCAACGAGGAAGTTGTCCCATTAAATAAACTGAATAAAAGTTGCGTATCAAACTGGAAATATTCAAAGGACAAACAAATGTCCTCAGTCAAGGAAGAGACAACGACAAACCTTTTAAAACAGCAGTAATATTCTGTGACCTGCAGATGTTCATAGTGTTGTCTAGGTTAATGTGAGACTATTCCTTGTGAATCTTACATACAGGATCATTTCACTTCACGCTCGTTTGAAAACCCTCTCTGTTTAGCGTTAATATTACAACAGTGGATTTAGACTTTCTACCGTTTTTTCTGCACACTCCTCACACTATGACCCAAACTGTGATCATCACACACACACACACACACACACAACAATCTTTAGTTGTGAGATATAAAGTCAGATGTATAATATCTACCACTACCAGAGGCTTATTACAGCTGTATTCTCCAGCAGACTCTGTAATTGTATTCTAAGCATGCATTACTATGCCGTCATGTTTTAAACAGATTATTAATAAACTTTACCTGCAGGCGTTGCTCAAGGTCAGGGAATGATGGAAGGGGATCCTCTGCATCTTTCAACTCTGAGAGGAAAAGAAAGCCAGACGAACATGTCTGGTATGAGAATGCTAATGTTTGAGATCTTTACTCCAAGGCCTTAGTGGTGACATCTACATCCATCTAATCAGCTAAATCATACCGCAGTGCACACGACACCACAGCACGTCCAGTTAGCTGTTTACACTGATCCAGGTCCAGTTTTCGTAGTTTAAACATACATGTGGCCATTCGCCTAGAAACTGCTTCCAGATCAGTGCCAAAAGCCAAACTGGTGCACCAGCTGTTCGGCCATGGACTCTAAATCCTGAACGGACAGATGGAAAGTAACTATCTCCCAGGTTCTTCGCAATGACTTGTCTTTAACGAGAGCTCTGACAGACAGCTTGTCTGCACTGATTCCCGCCATGCCAGCTATGTCCAAGTGGGGCTCGCTCACTCACGCTGAGAATCCTCTGACGCAACCAGCTAAAAACAGGCCTGTTTACAGTCGCGCATCAACCAGAAGGCCAATTAAAAGATAAATATACATTAAAATTTGCAAGGGTATTATCTGAAACATGATATACACGTGGTTTCTGCAGAACATGGCCAGGTGGGGAGGAACATGACCGTTTCTCGTCATTTTGGCTGACTGACTGCGTGTTGAAGTTTTGATTCATTGTTTCATATAATACAATATAAGAAAAATATATACTTTTTGTAAATGTATTATTTGATATAATTTAATATAATAAGAATTTTATTATGTATACTATGTATAATAATAATAATAATAACATTTTAAATAATGAGATTGTTTATTAGTTTGATATTAATTCATTATTATTTATTTTTAGCATTTAATTTAGTTTGATTTACTTTTGGAGTGATACATTTTTTATTTCAGTTTATTTGTAAACTAAACACACACAGTGATAATAAATGCTAATAAATAATCACCAAATAATGAATAAAATATTTTTATATATAGTGCTGTCAAACGATTAATAGCATACAAAATAAAAGTTTTTGTTTACACGATATATGTGTATATACTGTGTATATTAAATATGTATTTATAAATACAAACAGATGCATGCATATATTTAAGAAAAAAGTTGTTGATATAATAAATAAATATATATAATAAAATATAAATATATAAATGTATATGCATGTAAATATTTTCAAAATATATACTCCATGTGTGTGTTTACATATACATAATAAATATACACAGTACACATACGTATATTATGTAAACAAAAACTTTTATTTTTATTTCTTTTTTTATTTCTCCACAGTTGTTATTTTTAATTTCTTTATTTCAGTTAAACTAATTGAAAATATAAAAACTTTAATTTAAAAACATATTTTATCATTTTATAGTTTTCATAAAACACTGGCTGTTAATTACACACACACACACACACACACACAAAAGTAAAGAAGGAAGGAATTATGGGAAAGAAGACTACAATGTAGCATCTTTATGTGTAGGACTCTATTTGTGTTCCACTTTTGGGAAAGAAAAAAAAAGGACGCAGGGCAAAGTAGCGGCGAAGCGTGAAGTATTAAATGCCTTTAAATTTAGGCCAGTGTTCTAAAAGCAAATGGGTGAATCATGCAGCAGTGAGGTATTAAAACAGAAACCTGATGCTGCAATGCCCAGGCAGCAGCTGCCATCAAAGCATTTGCCCGAATAGCTGTAAAACACTTTGACAGCGCTGTTGACTTTGTGGCTAGGTAGATATTTTGTTTTTAAGATGCCAGAGATCAACTAAAATAGAGGGGGCACCTGTTTCTTTGTAAAGGATGGCAAAAGTTGAATTGATCCCACATGAGAGGCTTTGGGTGGGTTTTGCTTGTTGCCATTTTGGTAGAAGTCACGCAACGCGTGGACCGTGCAGAGCGGGGGGACGCATCTCTATTTTAGTCTCTCAATCACAGTGTCTTTGTCACAGACATCTAAAATAATAATCTGCATATTCTTAACAGATGCGTTACCTGAGGTTTCGTCGAGGCTGAAAGCGATTTGTACTTCAGGTTTTTCTGCAGAGACTCGTCTAGTTGAGGTGATCATTTATTCCTAGAAAAAGAGCAGATGTGGATTAAAAGGGTGGATGTGAAGCTTATTTATGCTTCAGATGTATGAGATCAGCAGCCTTTCAAGGGTCATGAGAAGGATTCATCATGTGCCCAAAGTTGCATCAGGGATTAAACAATTGGAGATAAATCCTTTTCCAGCCAGCAAATGAGATCATACCTCTGTATTGGCTACACAGTGATTCTTAGTGTTGAAATTACTTATGACATCATATTTGTGTATGTTTATAGTAATACTATATGTATATTTACTATACTTTATATTCATATTTTTTTTTACAGAAGATTGAAAGCCCAATGTTAATGTCATGAAAAGTATGAAAAGGCTACTGTAGCCTGTTATAAAGGCTGATTGGCTACTGTAACTTTACTTTGTTAAAGCTAAAAGAAGATTTTTAAGAAGTTCAGTTTGTTACATATTACTGTAGGAAACAATAAAAAGCCCTTACCTGACAGTAGAAACGTATTTACAGAAAACTCTTAATAAAAATCTTAAAAGAGTCGCTCAGCAAAGGACACAGAGCTGAAGACACTCCATTGAGAATCCTATAGGTCTTCTTCACTGTGTTTATACTGTAAAAAGACACAGTAAACTAGTCGTAATCCTCGTAGTGTACACTGAGAAGCCAAAAGCAGGTTCACAAACACAGCCAAAGTAATCACAGCTCTTCAGCAGGAGGCTGTCAGAGTGGCACTGTGATTCTGTGTGTGCCAGCCAGACGCCAATTAAATGGCTCAGATGGCATGACTTTACACTACAACAATGTCCATCTCTCCAATCAGCTTTGAGTCAGCCTCACATTCACAAGAACAATGCAAAGGTTTGATGTTGTGTAGTAGTTTTGTGCTTTCTTTAGAGGATTGTTCAGGGTTATGATTATTTATATAATTATAACAATTTGATTACTATTATTCAAAGTGATATGAATAATTAACAATATATGTATTGGGTATATTAAAATTATTTTACCATATAAAATTTAAATTTAAAATTAGAATTTTTTAATTTAAAATTAGAATTTTTTTTTAAATAAAGGAAGCTCATAAATAAATAAATAAATTTTCTGTTATTGGGTGGGGATCAATCGACTCAATCGGCGCTCCACTCTCTCGTCTGTCTGGATCAGTAATCCGTGTTTCTGCTCTCTACAGCGGCGCCTGTTCTTTCTTAGCTGCATGCTTCTCGTGCGCTGCAGCCTCATCCAGCATCAGTTTAATATCTGTCTTATCTGCTCAAAATGGCTCTTCACGTCCCCAAAGCCCCGGGCTTTGCTCAGATGTTAAAGGATGGTGCGAAGGTAGGGCTGTTGAAGCAGTGTTTTGTTCGTATTGTGTAGTTTTTTTTTTTAGAGCGCACACAGTGACTCGCATAGAGGTTTCTAGAACATGGGCCTCGCAGCGGCCAACTACCGGTAAAAATATCACACGCTTCAGACTTCAACGGATGAATAGCATTTTGTACAAGGCCGTCATTACTGTTAGGTCTTAATGAAATATGGAGGGTTAGATAGAACTTGGGTTCCGTTAGAAAGTAACGGATGAATGAAGTTAGCATGTTAGCTGAAGACATGTGCCACTGACAGACAGTCACTGCTCACACCTCCATCACTCAACCAACTGACTTATAGGTAATTTAAGAGAAAGTAAATTGATTTTTAGTAAGCTGTAGCGTTACAATTACTCTTTAAATATATATACTTTTAAACATCTATAAAAAATACATGAATAATTAATCCATAAAGGATGCCGTTTCCCATAAAAGGGCAGTTCCCCATTTCTAATCTCTGGATATTCGGTTTGTTGATATGCTGATCATATCATTTAATTAAATTGCTCTCAGAGATTCAGTGTTTTTAATTTACAGTTGTTTTTGAAACAGTTTAGCTTCTAAATATTTAGTATTTGAGATTTTTTAAAAAGATATTCACGCCCATAGCTCTGTCAAATGCAGTTTTAATAAACATTATGCCAGCATATATCATAACTACAACTAATGGTTCTTTCTAATAGATCTATATCAATGTAGCATTGCTTTTTGTTTTCTGTATGATAGTAATGGTGTGTGAATTACTGCATGATGTACATGCAAAGTTTATTACGCTATACATTATAGAAATGTCAACTGATCACTTGCTGTCTAGTATTTCACTTTGAAATGATCAACAAGCATGCTGCTCAGTTTTGAATACTGAAACCACTAACCAGACCCAAATGTTTTATGTTTAGAAAACATATGAAACGACTTCTGATTTACGCTTACTATTTGTTTTCCACAATCAGCACTATTCGGGTCTTGAGGAGGCTGTTTTCAGGAACATCCAGGCATGCAAAGAACTGGCACAGACCACAAGAACTGCATACGGACCCAATGGTGAGGCTATTTGTTCACTATGATGTATTAGACCTTTTTAGTAATATCACTGGATATCACATGATCATTTAATTCTGTACAGGTATGAACAAAATGGTCATCAACCACTTGGAGAAACTCTTTGTCACAAATGACGCTGCCACTATTCTCAGAGAGCTGGAGGTAAATAATATTTGGGGGAAAAAAACAAGAACTAAAGCATATCATTTGAAAGAATATGTGTCTCTTTGTTATTTATTTATATTTCTATGACTCTCTTTTTTTCTTCTTTCTTTCCTTCCTTCCTTCCCTCAAGGTTCAGCACCCGGCAGCCAAAATGATTGTGATGGCATCTCACATGCAAGAGCAGGAAGTAGGCGATGGCACAAACTTTGTTTTGGTGTTTGCTGGTGCTCTGCTGGAGCTTGCAGAGGAGCTGCTGAGGATGGGCCTGTCTGTTTCAGAGGTCAGTAAACAACCACGCTAATGCAGTATGTCACTGTCAGGAAAGAGGTTTGCATTAAGTGGATATAAAACAAAAAAATGTCTGTTTTAGAGTCTCAACCCAAAGTTTGGTTCCTATACTAAAAACAATGTATTTGTTTAGTTTTTTTTTTAATGTTTCTTTCCTGGGTCAAAACAGACCCGAATGCATTAAGAGGGTTAAATAGTATAATTAATCCCTGCAAATTCTTGTTAAGTTGAGAACTTCTATATCATTTATTTGCATTATTGATAGCATGTTTGCCTGAGCTGATGATCATGTTGAATCCCAGGTGATTGAAGGTTACGAGATGGCATGTAAAAAAGCTCAGGAGATTCTGCCCGACTGCGTCTGTTCGTCTGTGAAGAACCTGCACGATCTGGATGAGGCCACAGCCATGATCCGCTCAGCCGTCATGAGCAAACAGTATGGCAATGAGGACTTCCTGGCAAACCTCATCGCACAGGCCTGTGGTAAGGCATGATCGCTTCGGTGTACTCTGGGAAAGTTGTTTAATTTTGTGAATGTTTTATTTGTCAATTTAATCTCGTTTTACAGTCTCTATCTTCCCTGAGTCTGGCAATTTCAATGTCGATAATGTCAGAGTGTGCAAAATTTTGGTAAGTATAACATGAATTTAGGCACGGCTTTAAATGAATTGAGTGTCTGTGGGTCAGGTTCAGTTTGTTTTTTTTTTTTCTTTGTAGGGCTGTGGACTGAACTCTTCTATGATGCTTCATGGGATGGTATTTAAGAAAGAGACAGAAGGAGACATCACATCAGTGAAAGACGCAAAGATAGCAGTGTTCTCCTGTCCGTTTGACTGCATGGTTACTGAAACAAAGGTAGGAAAATGTTTATTGAGTTGCATTAGATATACCTTTTTTATATCTATGGGTTGACAGTATTTCTTTTGTATGATGTTCAAGAAATGTGCATTAAATCATGTTCTCCTTTGCTTTTTGGGCTTTCTTCCTTCAATATTTCTTTCTGATGCTTCGCAGGGAACAGTACTTATAAAGAATGCAGAGGAGCTCATGAATTTCAGTAAAGGAGAAGAGGACCTGATGGAGGCCCAGGTGAAGTCTATCGCTGATTCAGGGGCCAATGTGGTTGTGACTGGGGGCAAAGTTGCTGACATGGCCCTTCATTACGCCAACAAGTACAAGCTCATGGTGGTCAGGTGAGAGAGAGGAAGATCCCTTTTTTTTTGTGCTTCTTGATTCAGGATTTAATTAAGGTTTTTATGTGTTTGCTTGTTAAATGAGAATAAAAACAAAACTTATAAATGCTGTTTGTACTTCACCCAGGCTGAATTCAAAATGGGACCTCAGAAGACTATGTAAAACGGTGGGAGCCACGGCATTGCCCAGACTGGTGAGTTGAGTTATGCTTCATGAGTGCATTTTGTATAATGTGAGTTGGTGACAAGACCTTTGTAATCATTATGGTCACTCTGTGTTAGTCTCAATCTTGTTGATTTTTTTTCAAAACAGACTCCCCCGACCCCAGAAGAGATGGGACGCTGTGACAGTGTGTACCTCTCTGAAGTTGGAGATACGCAGGTTGTGGTCTTCAAACATGGTAAGAAACATCTAACACTATTTTCACTTGCTATACATAATGTGTGTGTGTGTATGTGTGTATATATATATATATATATATACACACACACACACACACACACACACATACCTCTGTTCAAAAATTTGTGGTCAGTAAGATTTTTTTTTTTTAAATAATAAATTAAGTTTTATTCAGCAAGGATGCATATTAAAGTAATCAAAATTCACAGTAAAGAATTCAACATTGTTGCATTTTTATTCTTCAAAAACCCTGAAAAATTGTATCATAGTTTCCACAAAAATATCAAGCAGCACAACTCTTTTGAACATTGATAATAATGAAAAATGTTTCAAGCATCCAATCAGCATGGCTGCTAAATTCAGCTTTGCAATCATAAAAATAAATTACAATTTAAAATATATTAAAATAATAATAAAAAAAATTATTTGTAACCATAGAAAGGATTTTTATGATAAATAAAATTGTACTAAAATCTAAACCAAACTAAAAGTAAACCAGTACTAAAATCACCAACAATTAAAATATTTAAATATATATTTTATTATGATTTTGTGGTGAAATGTGGCTAAATCACTCATTCACCAGCATATCTTGTAGATAAGATATCTGACCTTTTTTCTTGATTATTTAGCTTGTTAAGCAAACTGAGCTTTTTAAATATTGTCTGACAGTGATGTATCCAGACAGCTCATGTCATCTCACTCCTTTTATTTCTAGATAAAGAGGATGGCGCCATCTCTACTTTAGTAATTCGTGGGTCCACAGACAACCTGATGGATGACATTGAGCGTGCCATCGATGATGGAGTTAACACCTTTAAAGTCCTTGTCAGGGTAAGCTACTTTAAAACTCCACCCCAAAAAACGCTTCTAATGAAAGTCTTTTAAATCCTGACAAAATGTGACCCTAACAAAAACATTTCCCCTCAGGATGCACGTCTTTGTCCGGGTGCCGGTGCCACTGAAATTGAGCTGGCGAAACACATCACATCTTTTGGAGAAGTAAGCAAATCAATCTCGTCTCATTTTGCTGTTGGCAAAAAAACCTGAAGAGTGTAAATAATTTGAACATGTCCTCTAAAGTCTTGCCCAGGCCTGGAGCAGTACGCCATCAAGAAGTACGCAGACGCATTTGAAGCGCTGCCCCGTGCTCTAGCAGAAAACTCTGGTGTTAAGGGCAATGAGCTGATCTCCAAAATGTACGCCGCGCACCACGAGGGCAACAAGAACTCCGGCTTTGATATTGAGGTGAGGTGAAAAGAAGCTGTTACTAATTGAGGCAAAACAGTCCTGATATAAATAGAAAGAAGGACCCTAAATTGTGCATTTTAAGGTTTAATTGACGACTATATACTTGTTTTAAACCGTTCAGGGAGAGGGGCCTGCAGTGAGGGACATGATGGAGGCCGGTATCCTCGATCCATACCTGGTCAAGCACTGGGGAATCAAATTAGCCACAAACGCAGCCATCACCGTTCTCCGTGTGGATCAGGTTAGCTCTTCGCTTTACAATTATGTATCTTTCAGTTTCTTAGTCCATTCAGGTTTATCAGTTTAGGTGCTTATTCTGTTACTTTCTGGATTATAATGTGATGTGTATATGCCAGATCATTATGGCAAAGCCAGCAGGGGGACCCAAAGCCCCCAAACAGCAAGGACACTGGGACAAAGATGGTTGGGACGAGGAGCCAGACAAATTTGATACACATCATTGATCAGAAATCCTAAATAATTGCAAAGGTGCACAAAAACATGCCACTGTTTGGAGTGCCTAACCACTAGAGTGTGAATCGGGTTGCATGAACACTGTGTGGAAATACACCATGAAGTTGTGGACAAAATGAGCCTAGCCGTTTAAATTGAGCTGAGAAGTATTAGTTAACAGGTTAAGTAGGATGTAGCTCACCCAAAAGTAAAAAAGTCATCATTTACTCAACATCAGGTTGTTCCAAACATGTATGAGTTTCTTTTTCTGCTGAACACAAAAGAAAATATTTCGAAGAATGTAGGACGTTTTTTTTTTAAACCAAACAGCTGCTTGTAGCCATTGACTTCCATAGTATTAATAGTTACCAACATTGTTCAAAATATCATCTTTTTTTTTTTTTTTGGGTTCAATAAAGGAAAGAAACTTATACATGTTTGGAACTGCATGAGGATGAGTAAATGATGACACTATTTTCATATTTGGTTGAACTATCCCCTTTTAATTAGAGATAATGAGTATGATGGTTGTCTCCTAACTGTCTGTTTTAAACGTGCTAAGTTCAAGATCTATTTTTCTTCACGAGCATCACTAACTTGTGTCATTCTCTGACACTTTGAATGTCATCTGGGGATTTTGGCACAATTTACTTGCATGCCGCATGCACTAAAAGCACTTTTTCCTCAGAGGATATTGCACTGCGCACAAGTGACTGTCTTTTACTCTGTAAGTGTCTGACAATGTCTGCTTCTCCTCCACAGATTATAATGGCCAAGCCGGCTGGTGGACCCAAAGCTCCACAAGGAAAGAAGGACTGGGATGAGGATGAATGATGTCACTAACCTGTGTCTCCCTGTCACCGTCTTAGCTTTTCAAGTGTTGTGTATTTAATATCTAGCCCCCATTCTTTTTGTATTTTTTTTTTTTTTTT
>SCHK01173039.1:1729-12055 GCA_004124795.1 Poropuntius huangchuchieni | reverse complement strand
TAACCTTCTAATTTTGACAGCACTAGTTTTAATATAAAGCTATAAAAACCTCTGATTAACCTAACATTTCCTGCATTTATTTATTTATTTATCTGTCATCTCTCTGTGTGTTTCAAGTGAGAATGTCCTGAATTTCTGGAGACAAATTTGTCCCCGTATTATAGTTACATAAATCCTCCCACACACTTGTGGCCTCTGTATATTTCTCTCTTCCAAGAGCTTTTCTCCCAGTTTCTTATTGCATGGGCAGCAGCCTCCTGTTCTGATACTTTTTCGTGCCTATTTTAATTGATTGGCTCTATTTTTTTTCTTCCCCTTTTGCCTATCTATCAGAAATTCATCTCTAAATTCAGAAAGTGCTGTGAGTGCAAATCTGGCTGCAGATTTGGTGGCATACTTAAAGTGCTCCGAGAGCAGATATTCAAGTGATGATGAAGGTAAGATGGGGACATCTGATTCTAATTTAATATTAATAACAAGCTAAAAATCTGCTCAGAAAACTAAAAAAGGAAAATTGTGATTAAAGTAGATTTTGGAATAGTCAAGTTTCTCTTTCTTTCTTTCTTCCTTTCTTTCGTCCTTTCTTTCTTTCTTTCATCCTTTCTTTCGTCCTTTCGTCAGAACATATATATCCATATATAAAATAAGTTTCCACAACACCATGACATTAGACTTTGTCTTGTTTTAAGCACAATCTGTGCAAGATGGTGCAATCCTTTAAAAATCCACATCATACATGAAGTCTCTCAAATGCTTGCTTTTTGGTGATGCTTTGTATTGCAGTGTCCCCCCCCCCCCCCATACAGTCTTCCCTTTCATTCTGACCCACCAAAAGTGCCATTTGACCATGATTTTTCTTTCTTTTGTCTCTGAGGTAGGTTTCATTGAAGGTGTTCCAGTGAAGAAATTAATTTGTCGTAATCTCATCCCCCACCCACCCCTTTGGGGACCCCCATCATCCCCCCCCCCTTTTTGGCGGTTTGCTTTGTGCGGCAGTGCAGACAAAAGCACTGTCATGCAACACAAAGATTTAGCGAGATGGACCAAATGTAACGCAAATGGGGCTAAGGGCCTTAACCATGCCTGTCATATAGATAGCGGACTGGAACAAGAAGACGAGGACAGGTTCACAATTACTAAATACACACACAAACCTGTGAATGAGACCCATTTAATGTCATCATCACAATTCAGTTCAAAGCCACAAAGTAATGAAGAAACAGCCACTGTGGGTTTGTGTTTGTGCGGTGTAAATCACAAGCTGCCTGTTGCCATGGTAATTCATAAAGCCCAGACTAGTATGAAGGTGATTGCAGTATTGAAAACACAAGAAATATAAAATACAGAATTACTTGTGCAAGTGCAATGCATGCATCAGTTTTGCATTGCTTTTTTATTTTTTTTTAATGTGTTTATTTTAGGAACTCTGTGTATTAGAGGTTACATTTATAACACAGTTGTTTTGGTTACATTTTATCCAGTTTAAAATTCTAGCTTTTGTGTTTGTTGCTAAAATACAGTATTGCATGCATGTTTTAATGAAGAATTGAATAGCAATTGTTAGATTCTCAACATGTACGGTATACAGTAAAACAATGTTTCAGTGTAAACATACAATAGAGTTTACAATATTAATCAAATGTATTATTATTATTATTTATTAATGCTGGACAGTAATATTGCTGTACAACAGCAATAAATCTATACTGGATGTTTACATATTCATGTTGTAAATTACTATTATTGGTAGTAGTGGTAGTATTCTAAATTCTGATATTTTACAAAATTATTTTCTTTACTATCTACACAGCATATTCAGACCTTCTGTTAGTGCAAAATAGAAATGAACCCACTCTCACCAGTACTGTCAGGGTGATCTTACAGTATTGAAACGAGAGATAGAAACCCTCATGAAGACAAGACATAACATAACATAACCCTGTCTAAAGATATGACATATCACTTTATGTTAAAGTTTTGAAAGGTCAAAGCTGAAAGGCTTTCGCTAGATATGAATTGGATATGTTTTGGAGAGTTTATTAAAAAATGTCAAAAGAATTAGATTATATGTACAGAGCCATGCACTGGGAGGAGGAGAGGGGCTGAGAAAAATCATCAGTGCTTATGAGAATCGACAAGACTTTCAACCCTGTCTCTGAAGCAGTTTCAATTTCAGTGTAGCAGCAGGCTATTTCTATTTAATACAGATTCTCTTCCAGAATGTGTGAAATGACCTCTTATTTGGAAAAAAAAGCTCTGCTTCTCAGTGCAGGGAAATCTTGGGCAGATGCTCAGCGGTTGTTATTTCTAGCAGTGTTATGTTGAAACGGCATATTTTACATGGCACAGCCCTCTTTTGTTCCTGCTGAAGAGGATTGTTTGAGCGGTGCTCTGGACTACTTTAACAGAATGATCGCTATTTTTTTCTTTTACCCCTTTGGCTTTATAGAAAAGCTGGGGTTTATGCTGTAAACCTTACATTACATTTATAGCTTAAGTTGCATTTTTGGTGTCCAGAATCCCCAAACAGCAGTAAAACAAAGTATAATCGCTGACATTTTTGTCATTTTGTCCTTTTCTGTTCTGTCTCGCTAGTATATTTGTGGAATTTGGTCTGGTTTGACTTTTGGTACAATAAGCGGTGATAAATTATTTATCAGCTCCGCAACGTGTCTCCCATCCTATGTTCCGCCACATCTTTTGATCGCAATGAGCTACTTTGAGAGGTCTAACATACTCGGCTTCAATCAGCAGGGAGGTGTGGTGGCTCAGATAAGCCCATCCAGCTCCTTTCCATTCTGCATGGTCAGGCCATTTCACTTTGTCGCTCCGTCAGCTGACACAAATCACACCTCAGGCACTGTTTGAGATACTGATTTATTGTTGACCTTTAGTTTTTAAATGTCTCCATTCTCTTTCGAAAGCGCGCAGACGCGTCGACCACAACAGTTACCAATAACAAACTGCGTGAGATATGTCACGTTTAATTCACCATCGCGTGTGATGAATTGTGTACCAGGGTGGGGATGTTGTTATCAGATTGCAGCTTGTTAAACATTTGATTAGGCATAGCAGCTACTGCCGCATATAAGCTGGATTCGCTCGCAGTCATCTGGATGTGTGCAGGCTGAGGCTGAGGCGTGCTCGTGACAGATGTGGCCTCTGTTCCTGATCGGATGTCTCAGCCGTGCAATGTCTGAGAGATGGCTGTCGGAAAAACTGCCAGATTATCGTCTTGAAGGTGTTGGAAACCTCTGTGAGGGTGTTTAAAAAAGCAATCCTAATCACCTAAGCCCCAAATTCAATTATTCCAGATGGAAGACATTTTGCAATCTCTGATGGCTCAAATTGACTTTTGGGCGATGTCCTCAGTTGACGGCGCCGTGCTGTGGCATTAAACCAAAGGCTTAGGTCCACTGTATACTGTTTTTTTTGTGTTTTTTTCAAACACAGGTGGAAAGACCCGTCCGATGCTCTCCGTTCCCCATTGAGGATGTTTCTGTTCAAGCACACACTCCACATATTTTTAAACACAGTCTTACCTGAAGATTTTTATAACACATTCGTTTTTCTGTACCTCAGAGACATGACTTGTACTCTCTCTTTTTTTCTCTATGCAAGCATTAAAATGAGGTTTCCTCTCCAGCAATCATTGATATGCATGGACTGACCTTCCTAACTCTGGGCATGTGATTTGCACATTCCCCAAAGACAATGCCCCAAACCTGTCCTTCAAAGATGGCATTTACGTCACACGTATTCAGAGCTCTGGCTCCACTTGTATTGTTCTCTCCTGTGTCTTCATGGTGTGTGCTTTGTGCGTCTCTATCTCTCTATCAGAATGTAACTATTACTGTCATATTATATAACTATTAGGGCTGTCAATTTATGCTTATTTTGTACAATTAAAATAATGTAATGAACAGAGGAAACACACACACACACACACAAATGAACACACATTCTCTAACAAACCCTGAACCCATTTAGGTTTTTGTGTACTATAGGTCTGCTGTACTATAGGTCTTTTGTTTGCTATAATAATGTAACATATTTCTTAAATTGTTACTTTTTTATTATTTTTTATTTTATTTTTTAATTGTTGGAATTTCTGCTTGATTCATTTGACTGGAATGTTATGTAATTAATTCTGTTTTTTAACGGCTAACCATTGAATAATATGCATTAAACATGAGGCAAAAAATAAGAATTAAGTCAAGTAGCAATCTAAAAGAATACAAGTGTCAATTTTAAAAACATGATGATGTTGCTCTTTGTTTAAAGGGATAGTTCACCCAAAAATTTTAATCTTGTAATTTACTCACCTTCATGTCATTCCAGACCTGAATAAATACAGATTTGAAATTTACCATGTTGATGAGTAAATTATTATAATTAAAAAAATAAAAATAAAAAAAATGGGTGCACTATCCCTTTAAGACCTAACAAGCTTTGGATTCTACTTTAAATCATCTGGAGAGAAGATTTTCAAATATTTATTTATTTTTCTTCATGGAACTGTTATGGCGAATTCCTAAACACTGTATTTTCTTTTCTGTTTTTCATATTCTCTGTTCACCCAGACAAAACAAACATAATCTTTAAAATGCCTTAAGATGAAAAACTGAGCATTTCTCTTTCGTAATGGGATCTGTTAAACCCTCTCTTGTGATTGTGAGCTCTGCATGCGTATGTGTGATCTGTATTTTCAGCAGAGCAAGCCCGCTATTGCCAGTTTCCAGCTAAAGTTTCTGTGTAGGTGTGCATCTGGCAGTCTGCATCACCTTGAGGATTCACCATCACTGAGATTTAATCTACATATCCGCCCTCACTTTAGAAGAAGGTTCATGAAAAGTTCACAAGTGCACAATTTCCTCTTTCTTTTTCCCCCCTTCATTTGCAGGGTGAAAGGCTTGTGCTCTAAGTTGTGAGTACATGTTGTCTCATGTCATATTTATATTGCTTTTTGTAGAAATGCCATTTTGAGTTAAGAACAGCTCAGATGTGCTCGGACTGGGAAGTTCGGGTAGACACTGAACCCCCGATGCCCTCTAGTCTCTCAGAGTACGAACAATGACAGAACTCCAGAGACTATAACAGCTCCTCAGGAGCTGCCATCTTGGACGGGTGTGAAAATCTAATAGTGGAGCGCTGTGCCTTGCAGGGCTGTGTGTGCGAGTGTGTGCCTAGTGTTTGCACGTCTGTTTGTTTGCATACCCGCTGTACTCCTGTGACCAAGATGAAGCAACAGCTTGTCATCTTTCTGTCACGGAGCAGAGCTTTTTTTGGCCGGAATAAAAAGCAGGGCTTGGTGGGACGTCTAGGCACTGCCACCAGTAGACAGGCAAACGGAGCGGCGGTTTGTGAGCATTCTGCATGTTGCGGGCATGCATTGAGAGCAGGCATAATGGGACGGTAGGTGGGCGTTGGGCACTTGAACTCCCACGGTGTCTGGGTTGTATGTGGCGCTCCGTTAAACCCATTAAAAGGGCGATGATGACCAGCTTTGCTGCTGCCTGTGCTCTTAACAACAGAGCCTCGCTTCAACATTTTTCAGCTCATTATCAGCGATTCCTTCACTTACTTTATGCAAAATAAGCTCTTGTGTCAAAGAGCAAGAGAAATAGGAATTGAGTTTTGAATTCTCTGTTAAAGCGATCCTTTGAATTCTGCCTTTTTGAAATATCTACATTGTACCCTATTGCTTCTGAGTGAAACCTTCTAACTTCTAAGTGAGCCGTTGGGTCAGGAAAGGGAATTTAACCTCTAACCTGAGTTTTGAAGGATAATGTGAAGTTTTCAGGATGATATTCCTGTATGGCCATGTTAATTAGCTCTCAAATTTGAGGTGTTTTGTGAATGTTTTTGTGTGACGTGACCATAAAGCTTTCCAAAAGAATAAAAAACAAAAATCACAATAAAACATTTCCAATTAGTCTTGTCTAAAGAAAACGTGAGAGGTGCTTGCCCATGTAAAACTCACAACTGCAGTGCTTGAGTGGTTGTTAGCGTATTGGTATGCGGTTTCTAGGGTGTTCAGGGTGATTGCTAGAAAATGGCTATTGTGTTCTGGGTGGTTACTTAGTGGTTATTTTGTGGTTATCATAATTTCTATGATATTCTCATCGCACAGTATGATTCAAGATTCATTGAACATTTGTGGTGTTTTTTTTTGCATGTTTAATCATTTGTCTGGTGAAAATTATCCAGTAGCTTATAAATGTAACATTTCTGTTTGTGTCATGTTAAGAATTCCACTCATTTACAATTGCAATTTGTAGCTAAAAAAAAAAAAAAAAAAGGATTTTCAGATTTTTACTGCAGGACCTAATAATAACTTATTTTATTTACAGTAGAGTTTTTTTCAGTGTGCTATTGGAATGGTTATTTACTATTAAAAAAAACGACAGTTATATTTCTTAGGCTTAGTTCACACTGCAGGCTAAAGTGGCCCAAATGTGACCCATATCTGATTTACTTATGACAGTTTGAACAGCACAAATCCAATTTTTTCAAATCAGGCCCAGGCCACTTTCATATGTGGTCCTAAATCGGATACATATCCGATGTTTCGCAATGTGACTTCAGTCTGAACGGCCAGGTCGCATTTAATGTGATTTTTACGTCATTGACATGCGACAGACGTCACAATTCTGTGCTGCGCTCTTAATATTCTTCTTCTTATCTCTTTGTTATTTAGGCTCCGATTGCACATTAACTTAAAAATTGCTAAACACACTCTAACACGAGCAGCATCTATTTTAAGACGTCACATCTTCTTCTGCGCATGTGGGTCACTTCAGGGACGTATACAGTTCACACGACTGATGGCAGTCGCATTTAAATGACAATGTGCAAAAAAATCAGATTTCAGCAAAAAATCCGATCTGAGCATTAAGACCTGCAGTGTGAACTAAGTCTTTTTTATTATTTAAAAATAAATATTTAGTAAAGCAGTAAATTATGAGAGCAAGACAATTAAAGGTTTTAATTGCAAATTGGAGTGGATTCTATTAAATTGATTTAAATGTGAATTTTTAAATCCTACCTTTGTGTATATTAATCTTGTTGTTGTGGTTAATGTACACAATCCACCACCAGCCCAAACACTCGCCACCCACGCTTTAGTCACCACCACTTTTTAGGAGACAAAGTGCATTTGAAAGCATAAAAAGAAAAAATCTGTTAGCAGTTGCTTCCTGTCCAATGATTAAGCCATATTTATGTCAACCTGAAAACAGACAAAGAATTTAAAAATAAATGTACTATAAAAGCTTGTTAAATCAAGCCTTTAGTGTGCCCATAGGAATAATTTCTTTACTTCCAGCTCATAGAAATGCTGCACATGGCAGGCCCTTAGTTATTATGGGATGCTTTGATCTTCAGCCCAAGGTTTAGCTCAATCTGGGTCTGCAAGGGGTCCAACCCTCATCATTCAAATGTCTATCTTTATTCTATGATGTACTGCCCACGTGAACGTCATTGAAGGCCACTCAATTTTTGTCTCTGATGTACATTCTTTTTTTGACATTTGAGTCAATTAATTGAGAATGAGGCTCGGTATGGGGCAATGACTCTTCATTGGTAGCACTTGACATTTTCCTGGAGATGGCTCACATTTCATGTTGCTCAGGTTTTGGAATTCTCTTTCATTCTCAATTATTATTATTGTCATTACCCCCCCCCCCCCCCCTTTACATAGGTATGTTGCTTCTCCTATAGCTTTCAATGTCTGGACACAGGCTGTTTTCCATGTGTTTTCTCATAATGTTTATTTGAAAAGTGAGAAAAGCAGCATGTATTAATGAGCCTTCAACCTCACAACCCTTGCTTGCTGCATATTATCAACAGACATCTTCACCTCTCCTTTCAGTCACCCTCACCGCATTTTTCACCCTCATCTACCACCCAAACCACGTGTCTGACCTGAAATGCCCTTTGGAGAACTTTGGCTCGCCGTATAAGTACCCATGATGTCACATGTCAGCCCAGCACCACCACTAGCATATGCACAGATGCAGCTGCTTGAAGAGAAGGTTAGCAATTAGTAGCAAATGGTGAGGCACTTTAATGGTAATCTGCATTATCGCTGACAAAAACTGCAGTAATTGGGGGTAATTAGTTCAATGAAATTTGGATCAATAAATATCGCACAGATTTGAATGCAGGGCTCCAAGAGCAGATGGTATGCCCAGGCATGCACACGGTGCAGCTGGGTGTTGAAGCCGCAACCTTTCCTTGCACGCAAGGAGCCGTATATTTAGCGTGCAAAGTGATGAGCTTCTTGCTTTACAAAGGAACAAAGGAATTAATCGGCGGGACCTGATTTACTTCCACCTGTAGTAAAATTAACACATTAACGGAGGCATAATTTAATCAGATTGCCAAATAAAACACAAACAAGTAAAACCATTCGACTTCAAGAATGTAGTTAGCTGCCTCAAAACCTCCCACTGCGAAAATGATTCAGAAGAGCCTTCTTTGCTCGACAAGTTAATAATATATTGCAATTTGTTAATTAAGGGCAAAATGCATGGGAGTTTGGGTGTTTTCCCAACACAAATTAATCATTGAAATGAACAGAGAGAGGCCTCACGCTCGTTTGCGCCAGCCATAATGAAATAAAGGAGGCCTGCTGTTTGATGGGCTGTTTTGGGAAAGCGAGCCGTGTCTGTGCCGAAAGAAGAAATCAATAGCTGGTTGGGCGGTGATGCCCTGACTCCTCAGTCAAGCGCTCCACACGGTGTATCCTTTCACGTGAGCTGGGTTTCCACTTTACACCTGCCATCTATTTTGGGTGGCGATAATATTTCTTTTTCTAGCATCTGGACACCAGAGCGATTCGTGAGTGCTGGCCACATCATAGCAGCACGTCTAACTAACAGGGAATAGCGTGGAGGATTTAGACTCATTATAGATAGTGAACGTACGTTTTCCACTTCTTTCGTAAGGTCCATCTCTTTCTTCTCTTACAGAGAGAGAGGGAGAGAAAGAGGGTGCGAGAGAGAGATTTTCAAAGTGGGAGTGATGCGAGGCCCATGCTGGGTTAGCCAGCAGGAGGCGGTCTCTGAGCTCGCAGCCAGTGAGAACTGATAAACACTTCTCAAAGACTGTTTTTGTCCAGACCAAACTTTTGGGTTTCAGGAATAAGAGAAAGGGAGAGAGCAAATGACAGAAGAAAGAGAAAACGTCCTCTGTGTAAAAGAAAGCACTAATGACAGTCAGGCGAGTGAGTGCTCATGAGTATTCATAGTGAAAAAACACAATGTGATGCCACACCGCATCTTGTGTCTGTTTTAAGCGTCTTCTCAATGGCCATATGACAAACAGTACAAGCAAAGAAACAAGTCAGGTAGTGGTTACGCACTTTGCTTTTTGCCTGTGCTACATCCCTGCTGACAGATTTGAAATTTGAAAAAGATTAGTTCTTAAAAATCTCTATTTGTTTGTCCATTTTACTGAACTAATGAAATGTTTATGTTTCTGAGCTAGATTTTTGGATGGAATAAATACGATTTTTATTTGGTAACACTGAATTAAAGTCTGTCCAATTTTACTTTATGTGCTTACTTATATATAATGCATGATTTTCAGTCAGTAATGACCTACATTTCGGTTTGTCTGTCACGTGAAGTTAGAGAACTTCAGTTGTACGTTAGAATTTCAAATTTTGGTAGGTAGGAATTTTTTATTTTTTTAATTTTTGATCAAAATGCAGTAAAAACAATAATGTTATGCAATATTATTGCCATTTTATGACTGTTTTGTATTTTAATGTATTTGAATGATATGTCATTTATTCCTATGGCAAAGCTCAAAGTTAAAAAGAAAAGCTTTTATCTGAAATATAAATCTTTTGTAACAGGAAACATTTATAAATCTGCCATTTTACAAAAAAGGCACAACATTCCTCAATTTCTTTACTTGTGGTCTATGGAAGGCAGTTATACAGAATTTTGGCTCATACTGATTCAATATTGTTGATACCTTTGATTTAATACTGTTGATTGAATATTGATACTTAATTATTTCTATGTTACAGTAGATAACACATAGATAGGCAATATTTAATTTCTAAATTATTTTATAGATAAATAATATTTGGTAATACTACTGCTGCTGCTATTACTACTACTAATAATAATAGTAATAAAAACATTTTAAATGATAAAATTGAATTTGATGATCAAAAAACTATAAAGTACAGTAAAATAGACATTTGTTTTGATATTGGCAAAAAATATGAAATAAGGAAAAATGATAAACTTTAAGTGATTAATCACAACTAGAATTAAAATATTACTTTTTTTTAAGGATTAGCTTTGC
>SCHK01172994.1:0-13499 GCA_004124795.1 Poropuntius huangchuchieni | reverse complement strand
ATATATATATATATATATATATATATATATATATTTACCACTGAACTAGTTATTGTCCCTAGTTTCAGAAATCTGGTCACCTTAGTTTGGGTGTTGGTTAAGTCTAGTTATGTAAGGGATATTGTGCACTGAAAAGTTTATTTTGAGATATTGACCAGTTGGCTGTACAGTATCCTGATGTTACTGATCAAATTAATAAAAGACTACATAACAGCCACAACCATACCTTCACAATGATGTCACACTCGTAATGATTTATTTTTTTGGCAAGAACTGAAACTACGACTGAGATTATGTATGTGCCAGTGATTTAATTTTTAGTCATTAGTTCAATAAAAACAAAAATGCCTGATGCTAATGCATACTAACAAAACATAAATCCTCAATTGGCACACATACACACACTTTTTAATCTCATTAAAATCGAAATATTAATCATTAAAAGGTAAAAGAACATTTCAAAGAATCATCTGAACACTTACAACTGTTAAAACAATTTGTTAGCCCAGCACAAAAATCAGTAATGGCACATTTCATTGTGTTTGAAACATATCAAAATGTATAGGAAAATGTTTAACATAAAAAAAAAGCTTTTTAAAATAGATGTACAATCTACACAAAATGTTTTGTAAGTTCCAGTATGTAGTCCATTAAACATTACAGACAATTGTCGTTACAGCTTATTTTATATAGTATTATTTTTGTTTATAGTATCTAATAATAGTACTTTATAGGCAAACAAATACTTCAGTGTGTAATATTTCTGTCATTGTTTAACAAATCATCACATACAGTAGTCACATTAAAACACAGGTACAGTATGAAATGTTTAACAGGCAATAAAAGCTGAAAGTAAAATACTTAAAAATGTATTTACGGTCACCCCTCAAGTGAGAGCATTAACTATGGCCACACATTTAAGTCGCAACAATCTTCTGACACATTCACAGATCCCAATTATGTGCAGATAAAATAAGAACAGCCACAATTTCCACACAATAAGCTCTGAAAAATGTAACATTTGTTGCAACAGGGCAAAGAAGTTTACAGTTAGCTATGCGTGTTCTTTAGTAACTAATTATTCATCCTGATGCCATGGCCTTATGTCATTCTCTTCCAATACATTTTCACATTAAACCAACAATTTAAGGCAAAGTTTAATAAAAACAAAGCAAATTTGGCATATTTATGTTGATATATCTGTTATACCAGACATACCATGGAAATGCATGTCTCTGCAGTTTGTCACCTCACAAGCTGGATTTATCTGTTGATAACAGCAGAGCTGAAGAGCAAGAGCTCGCAGTTTACATAACATATCAATAAAGAAATGCGTTGTGGTGTTCCTCAAAATACAGTACACTTCTTGCCCCTTTTCTTTACAGGTGGAGGACATAAAACGGCGCGAATGGCCTCATCAAACACGGTTTTTAAACCCCGCTGAGTAAGAGCAGAGCACTCCAGATACTTCACAGCACCTACAAAGCCAAAGATTTCAATGAGCCAACTATACATGATATACAATTCCCCATGGCAATGCCATAACACTATTATAGCACATTGAAAAAGTTCCAAACTGTAAAAAATATAGATTTTTAAAGATATAAACAAAGACTAAGTACGTTTGCTACATATATATATTTTCACGTTTAATTAATAGCACTAGCCATTCCTTAGTAATTGTTTGTAAAATTTACTAGCAATTTTTTTTAGGGAAAATTGTTTCTACACCAATTTTTTCAGTGTAGGTGAGTTTTTAAAAAAAAAGGAAGTAAGCCATATATATATATATATATATATATATATATATATAAGAAAACATTCTTACCAATCTCTCTAGCCATAGCAAGCCCTTGCGGATAAGTGATTGGAGCTAGTTTCTTATCACGCAGACGTTCAATCGTGTCTTTGTCATCTCGCAGATCAAGTTTAGTGCCCACAAGTATGATGGGGGTGTTTGGACAGTGATGGCGAACCTCAGGGTACCACTATAAAAAGAGAAATCTGGTTAACACAAGGCACCCTAACAGCTTGTGGATCTTGTTAAGGA
The DNA here is from genome assembly GCA_004124795.1 of Poropuntius huangchuchieni. Taxonomy (NCBI): domain Eukaryota; kingdom Metazoa; phylum Chordata; class Actinopteri; order Cypriniformes; family Cyprinidae; genus Poropuntius; species Poropuntius huangchuchieni. The sequence goes on along the minus strand of SCHK01172994.1, from coordinate 11,449 downwards.
ATCCAAATGCTCAAGATACATTTCTTATTCTTTAGTGGATACTAACCTTTGCTCTTACATTCTCAAAGGAAGCAGGGCTCACCAGTGAGAAGCAAATTAAAAACACATCCTGCAGAAAGCAAAGGAGACTCTTTGTAAAAATCAATGTCATCAATTATTCATTTCTGATTACATGGCATTATATAATGCTGAGGTTGTCAGAAAATGGAAGAATCATCTTTTAAAAACATTTTATAACCTTTTTGAATCATTTGAAGAAAATGCAGTACTGCTCAAATGTTTGGAGTCTGTACAATTTATTAATGCACTAAAAGCAGCTCTTTATGCTAACCAAGGCTGTGTTTATTTAATCAAAAATACAGTAAAACAATTATATTGAGATAACTGATTCAACTTAAAAAAAAAAAAAAACTTTAAAAATGTAATTTACTCCTGTAATGGCAAAGTTAAATTTGTTTTGTGGAAACAATGATACATTTTTCAGCATTCTTTGATGAATAATAAGTTTAGAACTGCATTTATTTGAAATAGAAATGTTTTGTAACATTATAAATGTCATTACTGTCACAGTTTGATCAGTTTAATGTGTCCTTGCTGAATAAAAGTATTTAAAAAATCTTACTGACCCCAAACCTTTGAATGGTAAAGTACATTTTCATAATGAAACACTAAAACTAGTCTCTGTACCAAAATGTATTATTGGTTATAATTTACAAAGCAAGGAACAGACTATGCATGTTTGAGTGAAACAATTATAATTAATGATGTCTAAAAATGAGTAAAAGAAAAAAATAAGCATATTGACTAAACAAAAAACACTGTCAGAATTGGAAAAAAAAAAAAGTTTTCAACTCTGGATTACAACAGCCAATCACAGAAATATTTACACACCGTCTGAGGATAGGAGAGTGGTCTAAGGCGATCATAGTCCTCTTGTCCTGCTGTATCCCAGAGGCCTAAGTTGACAGGTTTGCCATCCACCATAACATTGGCAGAGTAGTTGTCGAATCTGAGGGTCACATGCAGATTTTTCAGAACATTTCAGAAACACACAGACAGCAGAGACACACAGGAATAATTCCCATTTCAAAGAATCAAACTGTACTCACACTGTGGGAATATACTCTCCTGGGAAGGCATTAGTGGTGTAGCTGATGAGCAGGCATGTCTTACCCACGGCACTGAAATACAAAAGATGCTAAGTGGTAAGTGTGACTGCAGTACTAAAGACTGAGTACTGCACATACACGGCACATCAAGGAAACAATTGTGGAAAGCAGGCAAAAAGGCCTGTAGTTATTCATTCAGGCATTACATTCACTCTTGGGCTCGATGGCACGCTGGCAGCCGCTAATTCACAGTTCGGACGAGGAGTGAATACAGGGTGACAGCTTCTTGTCATGAAAAACACACACTGCATGCACTTACTTAGAAAGAGGAGTAAAGAGCGTAGACAGTAAATGCAGTGGCGGGGTGAAAAGTGATAAAAAAAATTAGGAAAGGAAGAGTAAGAGTGAGGAAGTCTGATAATAAAAGGGGTAAAAATAGAAAAGGCAAAGTAAGCAGGCAAAAATAGCAAGTATGTTTGAGGGCTTAGAAGCCTGAATTTGTATTCCTGTCATTAGATCAGTAGGCTGTGAAATGAAGTTTCACATGGCAAATGACAGAAAGTGTGTACCATGAGACAGGGGCTGAACTTTAAATGGTTACAGCTATGAAAGAGCTAATATTAATTCTCAAATGTCTAAAAGAAACTATGAATTAAGCACATGCATTTAACTAATACCATGAAATAAGTACAAATCACACTAAATACTAAAGATAATAAACGGTTTGGTCAATATTTTTTTCTGCTTGACATGTATTTTAAGCTAAAATAGTACTAGTATTATTATTGTTTTATAATTTCATAGTACATATGACATTCTACTGTCTAGTCTAATAATTATAGAGTGATTATTTAAAAGAAAAGTTAAAATCAAAAACTGATTAATAGTGGTTATATAGTGGGTAATGAAATGATAATAAAAACAAATGCCAGTTGATATCCACCATAAGCATGCCAATTACAATGCAACTATTTGTTTCCTTGTTTATCATCCCTGGGGAAAATACCGTTTTAGGAATTTAGGAAGGAATTAGGCTGATTGTTTGATGCGCTCTGCTAAAAAAAAAAAAAAAAAAAAAAGAATTATGAAAAGGTTAAGGATAAAGTTGAGGCTCACAAGCACACGATCATCTCCACCGGAGCTCCAGTGATGTAGGTGTGAAAACATGACATCATTACATAGCCCTTCCACCGTACACGCGCATCTCATTTCTACACTGCGCGAGACGCGTTTAATGTTTGCATGGTTTACATATTATCACTGCCACAATACTTTCAATCGCAATTGGTTCACTTAAAAATGAAACAAATGCACACAATTGTAAACGCCTGAGCGTATTTTTAACAAAACCGCCATCACTAAACTGATGCTCTTTACAATAAACCATAAAGAAAACAAATACAGTGTTTCGGAGAATGACACGGTAATATTTAAAAATGTTTAATAATTATAAAAACCCTCAATTCTGTCTCAGCAGATCTCAATGAGCCAAACCATAATCCCCACTCCCCAGCTCCTTCTCGCAACAATTGCTTTTCCCCAAAAGAAAACCTCCGTATAAAAATAAGCAATTTAAGCATTGATTCTTCAACATCTTACCCGTCGCCGACAACGACACACTTGATGGCTTGCATTTGCAGTGCACGAGTAGTATCCGCCGAGCGAGGAATCTGAAGAAATAGCCTGAAATGTGATGTTAAGGTGCTCGTGGGCTGGTACGATTGCTGTTCAGCTGCAGCAGCAGCAGCGGTCGGTGGCAGTCGGGGGTATTTCACGATATTTCCGGAAAAAGACGAACACGGGTTCGTACGCTTTCGGAGATCTCGTGAGTCTGCCTGCTTCTCTCTCCTTCCGTATCACAGTAGGATGCGCCTGTGAAACTATTATGACTAATTTCATAGATAAAGAAGTAAACACTGCACGTTGAAATTATAAACACGTAAAAAACAGGTTGATATATTTAAAGAGACTAGCGGTAGTGGACGGAACTGAGGTTTATTTTACACGATAGGGTTAAAGGGACAACTGTCATTCCAGAGCCAGACAGTTGGGATCACAGTTGTTGTACTGGGTGTGGAGGGGTGGGGCAAAATGATACAGAAATCTCTGGAAAAATGCCATTAATTTACATGACTACAAATATTTTGGGAAGAGTCAACTCCCTGGGGGTAAATAAATGAACAATCGTCAAAATAAATATACCTTACAGCTATTTTAACAGCGAGATGTCATCCAATCGATATTTCTGCAAAATAGCCTCTTAGAAATTATTTTGTTTTGCAAAAATGACAAGGTTACACTTTATTTTAAGGTGTCCTTGTTACAGTATAATTATACATTTAAGTAATATTAATTAACTACATGTACCGTACTTACTACATGGTTAGGGTTAGAATTATGGGCTTAGGGTTACTTGCATTTAATTATGCATAATTGATTTTTATTATAATAGTAATTACATGTAACATGTAACAAGGACAACTTAAAATAAAGTGTAACCAATTACAATTATTGCTGTAATTTCACTGTATACAGTATTTTTGGGGATGTACTGTAGCTTACGGAACTAAAAGTAATTGACCCAGGATTTATGTTTGATCTAGTATGATTAATTCAATGTATTTTATGTCAAAATATGTAATCCAAAAACCATGTATTACAGGCCGCAAGTAGTAGTCATATCTGAATCTGCAGTCGTTGAGAGAAATACCCTAAAGCACATGAAACACAAGACACTTACATATTCAAGAATTAATCATTTTATTGCTTGACCTGCCACTGGGACAATCTATACCAAAAGGTTTACAACTTGAGCACATCCAATGAAATCAAACCGTACACAGTTATAGAAAAAGAATAATAGAAAAATGGTCCTCTGACATTTTGCAACTCTCTGTGCTGAGGGCTTAACAAACTGAAGAATGGGTGAACAGGAGTCTAAGCCTCGACGGCAAAGCCTACGAGCAAATATATCAATTCCTCTGTACATACTAGAACACAATTTTACTGAAAACCTCAGAAGAAAACACCATTGGCAGTCACAACCAGGGAATGAAAAGCAAACTTGGAAAAAAAAAGAAAAAAGTTGAGGGTGGTAATACAAACACACTTCTAGCGTATCCATGAATGTTCTTCAAGAAACAGGGCCTGAAGTTGTTAATAAATCATAATAAATGTAAGCAGAAAATTGAATTAGCGGTGGAACAAATCACTTAATTTATTCATAAAAGGGATAGAATTACAATAAAGTTTAATTATGCATTTTACACAAAACGGGAAGATTTATGGTTCATTTCATCAATTCTGCACTGCCAAATGAAGTTAACTGAACAGAGCAATGCATATATGAGCAATAACAAGTACACCATTTAGCAATTTTATGCATAACAAATGGTGTCAAAGTTTACATTAAAGACTATATAAATAACTTCAACATGTTTATTTATTCAACCCCATCATAAGGCATAAACCACTCAGTGAAAAGACAGTAGAACGGTTAATCAAAGGCTACTCTTTACATATCATTAAGGGTGCAGATTGTGTCTTTAAAGCTACAGCACCAAGATTTGACTGATTCAGAAATTATAATCAAGTCTAAAGGGGCATAATCTGTGAATGAGCATCTTTTCCCAGACAACTGCAGTGACAATGCAGTAAGGCCCTTAAATCAAGTGACAGAGTAAAAAGAAAACAATTCCTCCATGTGGTCAGTAGGACAAAGTCAAATAGTGACAATAAAAGCACAAAATCTAGGTCAGCTCACTTGCACCTTTCTTTAATTAACATAATTTTGTGACAGTTCAGTTAAATAAACTCTTAATTACCGGAGCTTCAAGTTTAAATAAATTACACTGCTAAGGGTATCTGTATATACTAATGAAAAAAATATTTTTTAGAATTGAATACAATTGGGAGGGGAAAAAACTACAAGAAAATGTCTGTTATGAAAGTAAAGAAATCAGGCACTTTTCAAAACCTAAATTTGCTTGAGTCTGCAGTATAAAGGAGCTGGATATCTGCATAATTACATAACACAAGATGTGCGGAAAACAAAAATACACAAATTTAAAATTCACATCAACTGTTTTCAAATAATACAAGAATATCTCTGTGACAATTAAAATCTACCTTCAGCAACAGTTAACACTATTGTACCACCCAGTAAAATCGTACAACACAACTCAGAGAACCCTAAGAACAATATCTGATAAAAGATTAAGATGGTGGCAGTAGTGGATCGCAGACCTATTCCAATCATTTGATGGATCCTAACCCTAACGGTATACAGACACCATGAACTCAACACAAGCGGTAAATACTGTCCCTGTTTTAAGACTTTGATTTAACTAAGGAGAATATTCTACATCTCAATCAAAAAAGGACACTGATCATTTGAAAACTATTTTTCTTAGTCCTGCGCTGTTGAGAAACCAAATTATTTCAGTTTAAAATTGTACAAAAAAGAAAGAAAAAAGGGTTGGAGAGACATTTGGGATTTCAAAACAGTTCACATATACTATCATTGAGAAAGAAAACCTAATGGGATCTTCACTTGGCTAAAGAGGTCACCAAGTGCTCACTTCCTGTCGAGGAGGATCCTCACATACTCTGTCAGATTTCATTAACCATTACATTTCTGTAACTCTTCTTAACAATTGCTCAAAACTAAAAATTAGTACTTTTTTCTGTACTTAAACACAATGTTGAATACAAGATAACATCAGCTTTTTGTGGGGGAAACCAACAAATAAAAGCGCTTGCAGCAGGTGGCATTTCAGAAGGGAGAAAATGCGAAACAAAATTGAACTTTAAAAGGAGATTTGTCTAATCCTGGCGTGCTCTACATAAGAGTCCAGCGCAAGCCTATGTGTAGCATGAAGGATGAAGGGAGAACAAAACATCCAACAGAAAATGAAAAAGTCCAAAGAAATGGGATCAAATGCCACAATGAAAAACAGCAGGCGCATATAAAGTGTTTTATATATATATATATATATATACGTATATATAGATATCAAACTGTGCAAAAAAATATGGTTATGGTCATTTACTTCTAATATATAATCATTTACATACACTATATATGTGCAGCTATAACAATAAAAGAGCAAAGCTAATCACCATGATAAACATGGTGACATTTTAACTTCAGTACCCCCAAGAAAACAACATAACACACATGGATTTATGCCTTTGGCTTCCCTATACTCAAATGCTTGAAATGAACGAGGGAAAACAGAATCTGAAACTCGATGCCTCAATTAAGATACATCATCATATACTGAATAGATACACTACATGACTGTCAACCCTGCCACTGATTTCCTTCCATTCAAAACACTGTTATACAGAAACGAGAAGCAATTTGAAGGAAAGAGACGATCCCGACAGACCTTGTTAGTTCAACATCTGTTCACGTGACAGGCATCTGTGGCACAATGATTGGCTCGTTTCTCAGGCAAAACTAACAATCAGCCTTATGGTAAATCTACGATGGATACGAACGCGACAGGGTACGGCACGAATCGAAAAAACAGATAGAGAGAGAGAGAGAACACTGAAGTGAATGGGCACCTGGGTGTTGGAAAATGCATAAAGAAAAGTAAGAAAATAAAGCGGATTTGCATTGGTGGACCCTGCAATAGAGGAGGAAAGAGCCTAGTGCGCCTCAGACCGACAGAGACACAAAGCTGTTGTACTGCTGTATGTTTCGCTTCAGGATATCTGAGCAGGGGCCGAGCACGCGTTCAAACCGGGGACGGTCCAGTTTTACGCACTTCAGCGGGCCGCGAGCAACCACGGTGGCGGCACGAGGCCGGTTCATGAGCAGAGCGATCTCACCTGTTGAAACACACATGGAGGGAAATCAGAAAAGAACCACTGAGAAACAAACAAACACATTAACGTGCACTAATGGACACTGCACATGGAATCGATATATAATTACATTAGCAAAGGGATTTCTGGGATATGTTTGAATATACGCAGCATGAGCGATTTTACAGAAGGAAAAGAAAACACAATTACCAAAGTAGTCAGATGGTGCAAGTCTTCCAACCTCTACAAATTCCTCATTCTCCGACCGCCGCTGCAGGACCGCTGCCGAACCCTGAGGACACAAGTCTGAATCAATACGTCTGTTCTTCCATGACGTCTCTCCGAGGTTTTAAGGCTACACTTTCTACAGCAATTTCATCATTATTTACATTTTTTGTGAAGAGTATACAAAACCATATGACTCTAATTAACACAAAAACTTGTTGGAGACACGGGTGAGAACAGTGTAAAAAAATTGAATAGATTTTACGAGGAAAGCTACCTCAAGAATAATGAAAAATTCATCTCCTGGTTGACCCTGCACAACAATCTTCTGGCCATCTTCAAACTGGACCGTCTCGAGGGCATCAGCAACTGTCAACCGTTCCCATTTATCCAGAGACTCTGCTCACATAATGTCAGCATGTTATCACCACAAAAGGAAAATGATACACACAAATTTACAGCAGACGAAACATCAAACTCACCCAAAATGGAGACCTTGCTAAGGAATTCCTCATACATTTTTCTCTTTCTCAGAGTACTTCCCTAAGCACAGAAAGTAATCAAGATTAAGCAAGATGAGAAAAAAAAAAATCAGTTAAATTATGAAATGACTAAGTAATTAAGAATCAGTTAAACCGTATACCAACCATGAGTATTCTCCTGTAGCTGTCTCTGTCAATTCCCCACAGCTTGACGTTGGTCTTTGCTCTGACAGTGGCTGCTCTGGGAGTGCCGTAGATTAAAGCTAGCTCACCAAAACTGCCACCCTCTCCAATACTGGTCACCCACTCATTGTTGACGTACACCTGTCAAAAAACAACAGTACATATATCAGTCAATATCTTTTACATTTATGCGTTATTATATTGCATCCTGATTCATAGTGAATTTGAAAGCATTGCACTTACATCCATTTCACCTTGGTCAATAACATAAAAATTGTCCCCCTCGTCCCCTGAAATGAGAAATATGATACATTAGTCAATTTATTTTTCCCGTTTTTACACATTCAGCTTTTCTGAAAAAAAAAAGAAGCCTTACCTTGTTGAATCACAATCTCTCCTGCAATGTAAGTGACTGAGAACATGGCGTCAAATATGTCACTGTAAAAGAGTAAAAGAAGTGGTTTCTAATAAACGAAAGACTGTATAATTACACTGAATATTTCAATCTACTTATTAAAACCACAAAATGTTTCACCTTCTTTCATTGTCGTCAAGATGAGCAAAAAGCACATTCTTTTCAATCGCTTTAGCAAGAGCAGCCATAGTTTTATAATCTTTAGGAATAACCTGTGAAAAACAGTAAAAGGTATTTTCTTAGTAAACAGCAATTGTACTGTTGTAATGTAGAATTCAGCACAATATTATTTGTGTCATAGAAAAATTCTAAAAGCATGATATATATATATAAAAAAGCAAATAAAAAGTTACCTTTCTGACATAAGAAGCTGCGTCTTCCTCAGTGTAGACCTCTGCACTGATGGCACCGCGGCGCCGCCGGCCCTTGACCACAGGGTTCATGGGAGGAGAAACCTCATCTTCGCGGGAGTCCGAGCGAGAGCTTGACTTCTGCTGGCTGATGAATTGTTTAGCTTCCTCCTGATACACATAAACAACAATTGAGACACTGAAACATACTTCTCAAGAATATTTCTAAAGAAAACCGAGTCTAAGAGCACGCAGTTTCCCTTGAAAAATGACTGACCTTCTCAAGCCTCTCGAAGTACTCTCTGAGAAAAGCCATGGGTCTTTCAGGCCTGTTAGTGCACAGCTGCACAATGCAGTCCTTCAGCAGCTGCTGGATGTTGTGCTTCTGCACGTAGCGCTCACATTCCCGCAAGCTCCTCTCTTCTTCACTGCTCGTACTGCTGGACGCCATGATGACCTGCTGACCCAGCACATGCAGTTCACATCAGCTCATGAAAACTAACGAATCTGGAGCAAATCCAGTCCTTCTTCATGAGCCAAAAACATCATTTGAGCAACTCTTTGCACTGAAATCTGAAGATCTGACAGACATCATGCCTTTTAAAGTGTAATGCCATGAAGTTTTTCACAAATTTTATTGTAAAGTCTGCTTGAACCTGAAGTTGCAACCGACTTTGTAAAGTATGTCCAAACGAAATGGGATACTGAGGGCGGGGCCATCTCAAGCTTGCAGCAGACATGCGTCAAACTGACGCCATCGGAGAAAGAACATCATTCCAGAGGAGAAGCAAATTCTCTTATGTTGACTAAGACTATGAAGACAAACCATTATTTTTCTGTGGATTAACATGCACTTAGATTAACTGTTCACCACAAGACTTGTGTGCTGAGTAAACAGTGTCAATTCTGATTACATGCGCACTTTAAATTCAAAACTAAACTGAGATACTACAAAATATTTTGTACTGTTTTGAAGTTTCAGACAAAACTTATGGAAATCTTTGAATTAGGCATATAATATATTTGTTCCAAGTAAAGCATACTCTATTACATTTGCAATTTAGTGGTTTCTTTTGTGGTTTCTCATAAACATAGACACACACCTGTGTATGATCACGTCTAGATGTTTTTGAGGTTAAATTTACTTCCTACATTTCTGTCAATCTTACAATGACAGTATATAAATATGTGAAATTAAATTGCTAACATGTTTTTTAGTGTTACAAGGTTCCCACGCATTTTGACCAATGATCTTTTCCAGTCCATCTGCCATTACAGGTTAGAGACTAAAAATAATTAAAAAAAAAGAGAGAATTTTCCAACTGATAAAATTGTAACTTAAAAAAATACATAGAAATGTTTCCATTTTACAAATCAATGTCTTTTTAATAAGTTTTTCATTTCTATAACTTGTCCTGGTCTAAGAGTTTTTTCATTAAATTAAATTAAACGTTTCATTTCCAGTTCTTCCGTGTCTGTGAGAATCTTCTAGTTAATAAACAAAAATAAAAACATGACCTCGTGATCATATCTTAATGAAAACAAAGTACCGGTGATTAAAAAAACATACATAGTGCGGCCAATACAACATTAAACAATTTCAAAAAAATAAGTTGTCAAACTGCAACAAGTTCAACGGTTAACATAGGTCCTATATTTCTAGTAAATCCGTCAGTGATTAAGCCAATATGCACAGAAAATTCTTTCAAGTAACAGGTTATTTTTTAAGCAGTGTTGCATTTTGACAGGCATGCTGTGGCCCCTAGTCCCTGTCGGGGCCCCTGAGCTCATAAAATTCGCAGTTCGCATCCCCACAGGCGTTTCTCAATTCAACGCTAATCGGTCATGGGATCATAACATTATTTTAGTGCAAAAAAACACGACATTTTAATCACACGTTATTTAGCACGACTGTAACGTTAAGCAGGGTAATCCTGCAGCCTCTTGCAGCTCTGTTGTGTTTTCTGTAACCAGTTTTGTCAAGCAGCAAAATACGCCATCTTGCAAAGCTACATTATCACAACAACGGAAGCCGACGGCATTACACTAACCTCTCTAAGAGCCAGTCAGCCCACGCATCGATATCAACAACTGTTACAGCGAAGACTTCTGCTATTAAATATTCATACCTGAGTCGCTTCGATGAGTTTGTCGACGCGTTTTACTCCGTTTACACTGGCTTTCTCACAGTCCTTGGATAGATGGATGCCTCACCGGAAAAGGTTATGACCAATCACAAACAACGATTGACGTCAATGCGCCTCGATCTGGGAAGCCCGTTACTCCTGACAACCTTAAAGGGCAAGGGCTTGTTTTTGTATTGAGAGGAGATCGAGGTTATCGGACAAGCTAGTTTATTACATTCTGACTCACATGATGTGCTACATGTGCTAAGTGTTTAGATTATATTTTGCAGTCCCCCTGCCATGACTTTGAATTTCAAAAGAACAGTATGTATTTAAAACTGAGAGCCTGTGTGATTTGGATCTACTGACAGCTGAAAAGGTTAATGAGTTTGTACACAAACCCAATCCTAGTGCTGTCCTTATTCAACCAGGGTCATAACCACCACTGAAATTATGTTCTTTACTTCAACAAAACTAGTACTTCACCAGTACACCAATATATCTCTGATAATGGAATACATAATGAAATGCAACAGTGGACGAAATCCCTTACGAAAATTAACCATGGTTTAATTGTAAAGTGTAGTAACCATGTTTTTTTTTGTTGGCATATTCATTATACTGATATATATATATATATATATATATATATATATATATATATATAATGACTATTACTAATACTATGTTATAGATCAGTGATTGATTACCATTTGTATATCCAAAGTTTTACTACAAATAC